>ML433428.1:0-23757 GCA_005239525.1 Nicotiana knightiana
TTAATATTTATAGCAAAATAGTATAGAATTTCGGTGTGGTCAAAAAATAGTTGTTCACACCTAGTAAATGGATCTAGAACAAATTTCTTCAGTCCTAGACGGGGTATACGCCAAGGGAATCCTTTATCCCCCTATGTGTTCATCCTTTTCCTTGAACTCCTATCAAGGCTAATAAATCACCAAGTAGATATTTTAAGGTGGGATCCTAATAACATCAGGCATAAAGGTCATCCCTTCTCCCATGTCCTATTTGCGGATGACATTACTCTAATGGGAAAATCAAACAAAAAAATGGGCCAGTGCATAAAATCTTGTATGGACCTTTTTTGTAATGAATTCGGGCTCTCCATAAACCCTTTATAATATAGAATTATATTCCCTAAAAATTTCCTTAAGGATATCATCTATCAAAGCTTTTTGGAATAAATTTCAGTTATGAATTTGGTAAATGCCTTGGCTTCCCGATCCTAAATCACTTTCCGACTACTAAAGATTTTCAATTTGTGTTGGATAAATTTCATACTAGAATGTCACACTAGAAATGTTCCTTCCTAAACATGGATGGAAGGACAACTTTGGCCGCGAGTACCTTAAGTGCCATTCCTATTCATTCGATGCAATACACCTTACTCCCTTCCAAAATCTTAAAACAAACAGATAAAATTCAAAGGGATTTTATTTGGGGATCCACTAACTTGGAAAAAAAACTCCATTTTATTAATTGGCAAATGGTTACGAGGGATAAATATGAGGGTGGACTTGGTCTTCATTCAGCAATCAACATCTGCCAAAAATATGGTCTTGCTAACAAGTCTTACTCGAAGACTATTGAAAAACCCTAATACACCATGGGCTCAACTGATTATTATTAAGTATGCAAAGAACAAATTGATGGCTACCACCTCTTTCATTTGGAAGGCTATCCTTAAGGGATGAAAACTATGCAATGATGGCATACTATGGCATCCTTGTACTAACTCTAAGATTAATATTTAGTCCTTAAAATGGATATACAACTCTCGCTCACTTAGGAATTCCATACAGGGCCCTCTTAGTAAGGATGATCAAAATCTTTCAATAAAAGACCTTATCAAGAATGAGGAGTGGAGTATCATTGGTATTTCCTTTTATTTGCCCACAAATATCTTAAATAATATTGCTTTAACTCCTATTCCCAGTAAAGGTCTCAAAGTCGATAAAATCAGTTGGAGCCCAAATTCAAATGGTTTATTCACTACGAAATCTTGCTACAAACTTTTAACTTCTACTAACTGTCGCGACCCAGATTCCCAACCATAGGGATCGTGATGGCATCTAACATCATACTCTCTAGGCAAGCCAATGTTAGAGTTTAACTAACCATTTTTCTTTTAAAATTAAATGAGTATAAGTAAACAGTTTATGATAAAGTGACAACAGTTGCAGATTTAAAAAAAATATTGTTTAACCTTGAACTATTACTACCACCCAGAACTGGTGTCATAATCGACGAACATTCTATGAATATCTACAAATATTGGTCTGAAAGAAAAGTACATCTGTCTCGAAATAAAATAAAACATGAATGAAGAACATAGAAGGAGACGCCAGGGCCTGCGGACGCCTGCAAGACTACCTTGGGTCTCCTGAATGAATGTCTACAACCGACCTCTCGATCAGCCACAATCAGCTCCAAAATCTGCTCAGAAAGTGCAGAGTGCAGTATCAGTACAATCGACCCTATATACAGGTAAGTGCTGAGCCTAACCTCAACGAGGTAGTGAAGAGACTACGACGGGAAGCTTATAATGTAACCTGTATACAGTGTATAATAAAATAAAGAAATACTAAACTAAATGAAACAGTAACTTGCAGTAAATAAATAAGTAACCTAGATATCTTTCCAGAATTCAGCTATGACAAATCCTTACGAGAATTTCCATGTTACAAAATTAAATCTCGGTAGGAGCAGAATATGAAGACAACAAAATAAAGCAATGTGCATTCCGATCCATCATACAACCAGTAACAACATGAACATTCTCCCTTATTACTCCTTGTTGCAGCGTGCAACTCGATCCCACCAGTCCACCCTTATTACTCCTCAATATATGTCACCCTTATTCCTCCTGTTGCGGCGTGCAACCCGATCTCACCTGTCCACCCTTATTACTCCTTGTTGCGGCTTGCAACCCGATCCCACCAGAAAATAACATTTCACCCTTATTCCTCCTCAATATACCACCCTTATTCCTCCTGTTGCGGCGCGCAACCATATCAGTACCAATCATACAATAATAATAAGTGTTTCACAAGTTAAATCAAAATCCACCATAATATTTATGTCTCAACCAATGTAAACGGAAAGCTATAAAATTAAGAAACTTCACCAATTAATACTACACATTGAGACCAACAAAAATATACCATAAAACACCGACAAACTAGTTCAAATCAATATTGTAACACAATGAAACTACGGGACAACTAATACTTTCAATAAAGAAATAACATATAACAAGAAGCAATTAGAAAGAAACATCAATAAGCATGAAACAGTTAAGACAAGAAGCTAATAAATTGGGAACGGGGAAGGAAACATGCTAAACAAACAATTTGGCGGCGCATAGGTAGTCGTCACCTCACCTATATGCCCCACACATGCAAATTCACATAGAAATTAAGATGGGGATTCCTAATCCCTCAAGTCAAAATTATACCTAACACTTACCTCAATCTGACGGCCAACTCAATGCTCAATTATCGCTTTTCCTTTAGAATTCACCTCCAACCCGCTCGTATCTAATCATAATTAGTTTAATATAACCAATTATTGATAAAGGAATTAACTTTAATGCATAATCATGGGTTTTCTAAGTTTTTCCAACAAAATACAAAAATCGACTCCGGGCCCGCTTGGTCCAAACTTGAGGTTCGGACCAAAACCCGTTTACCCATTCTCCCCCGAGCCCGGATATACCATTAGTTTTGGAATCTGACCTCAATTTGATGTATAAATTCCCAAATTTTGAAATTCCTAAGTTCTACCCAAAAATCCCTAATTCTACCATGAAAATTCTAGATTCTAGGTTGAAATCTTGTAAAAAGTTGTAAAATATTGAAAGGAATTCGTTAGGAATCACTTACCTATGATTTGGAGAAGTTTTGGTCTTTGAAAAATCACCTCTTGAGGTTTAGGGTTCGCAAGAATTGAAAAATGGGTGAAAAATCCGTCCAAAATCGTTTTTGAACAGCTGTAGTTATCGCAAATGCGATCACAGGCTCGCAAATGCAAACTCGCAATTGCGGACACTACCTCGCAAATGCGAAGTGTGTCCTGGGTCTGCTAGCATCGCAAATGCGAACCACTGTTCGCAAAAACGGCATGTTCTGGTCGCAATTGCGACATTTGAGCCTCGCAATTGCGAAGGTCACCCTCCAGCCCTCCTGATCGCAAATGCGATGCTCGCATTTGTGAGCCAGACTTCGCAAATGCGACGTCTGCAGACCTGAAGCACACCAGCAAAATTTCTTAAGTCCAAATCACTCTGTAGCCTATCCGAAACTCACCCGAGCCCTCGGGCTCCAAATCAAACATGCACGAAAGTTTAAAAACATCATACGGAGTTGCTAGTGCGATTAAATCACAAAAATAACACCTAAAACTATGGATTTAGCATTAAAACTCATGAATTTCTCAAGAACACTTCAAATTCACTAACTTCTCAACCGGACGTCCGAATCACGTCAAATCAACTTCGATTTCCACATAATTTCACAGTTATGACTTAAATATTATAATAAACCTGTACCGGGCTCTGGAACCAAAATACGGGCACGATACCAATGAGTTCAAACAATAATCAATTTCCTTAATTACTTTAAAATTCAGCATAACAATTTTTTTCAAAGATTCATTTTTAGAGCTAGGGACCTCGGAATTCGATTCCGGGAATACGACCAGGTCCCTTATTTTACTACGGACCTCCCGGGACTGTCGGAACACGGGTCCGGATCTGGGTCCGTTTACTCAAAAACGTGGACCAAAGTCAACTACAAATAAATTTCAACTCTCAAAAAATATTATTTCATATATTTTCACATAAAGGCTTCCCGGATTCACTCCCGGACTGTGCACGCAAATCGAGGTGCTAAAAATAGTATTTTAAGGCTAACGAGCCCGGAATAGAGTCTTAAATAATAAGATGACCCTTTGGGTTATCACAATCTCCACCTCTAAAATAAACGTTCGTCCTCGAACGAACATAGAAAAGTACCTGAATTGGCAAATAAGTGTGGATGTCTACTCCGCATGTCTGACTCGGACTCCCAAGTAGCTGCCTTAACAAGCTGACTCCTCCACTGCACTCGAACTGAAGGGTGACTCTTTGACCTCAATTGACGAACTTGCTAGTCTAGAATGGCTACCGGCTCCTCCTCATAAGTCAAATCCTTGTCCAATTGGACAGAGCTGAAATCTAACACGTGGGACGGGTCACCATGATATTTTTGGAGCATAGACACATGGAATACTGGATGAACTAAGGATAACCCTGGAGCAAACGCAAGTCTATAAGCTACCTCCCCCACTCTATCAAGAATCTCAAATGGCCCGATATACCTAGGGCTCAACTTGCCCTTCTTCCCAAATCTCATAACACCCTTCATGGGCAATACCCGAAGTAATACCCTTTCTCCGACCATGAATGACACATCACGAACTCTACGGTCGGCATAACTCTTTTTCCTGGACTGAGCTATACAAAGTCATTCCTGTATAACCTTGACATTGTCCAAGGCCTCCTAAACTAAATCTTTACCCAATAATGGAGCCTCTCCCGGCTTAAACCATCCAATTGGCGACCTGCACCATCTACCATAAAATGCTTCATAGGGAGCCATCTGAATGCTCGACTGGTAACTATTATTGTAGGCAAACTCCACTAACGGCAAAAACTGATCCCAAGAACCTCCAAAGTTAATAACATAGGCGCGGAGCATGTCCTCCAGGATTTGAATAGTACACTCGGACTGTCCATCCGTATGAGGATGGAATGTTGTGCTCAACTCAACCCACGTACCCAAATAACATTGTATTGCCCTCCAAAAGTGCGAGGTAAACTGCGTACCTCGATAAGAAATAATAGACATGGGCTCACCGTGAAGGCGAACAATCTCTCGAATATAAATCTCTGCCAACCGCTCCAAAGAGTAAGTACTTACCACCAGAATGAAGTGTGCTGATTTAGTCAGCCTATCCACAATAACCCAAACATCGTTGAACTTCCTCTGAGTCCGTGGGAGCCCAACAACAAAGTCCATAGTGATATGTTTCCACTTCCACTAAGGAATTTCTATCTGCTGAAGCAAAACACCAGGTCTCTGATGCTCATACTTCACCTATTGACAATTTAAGAAATGAGCCACACAAGCAACACATCCTTATTCATCCTTCGCCACCAATAATGTTGCCGTAGGTCCTGATAAATCTTGGCAGCACCCGACCCTGCATCCTCAAATCACTATTATCACCAACTGTAACCTGCTTTGCACCACCGTGCTGAACTGTGTCCCTAAGGACCAGCAAGTGAAGGTCATCATACTGCCGATCTCTGATACGCTCAAATAAGGAATACCGAGTGACCGTACAAGCTAGAACATGATTGGGCTCTGAAATATCCAATCTCAAAAACTGATTAGCCAAAGTCTGAATGTCTGAAGCTAGCGGTCTCTCACCGACTGGAATGAATGTCAGGCTTCCCATACTCACTGCCTTCCTACTCAATGCATCGGCCACCACATTGGACTTTCTCAGATGGTACAAGATAGTGACATCATAGTCTTTCAATATCTCTAACCATCTCCTCTACCTCAAATTGAGATCCTTTTGCGTGAACAAGTACCGAAGGTTGTGATGATCCGTGAAGACCTCACACGACACACTATAAAGATAGTGCCTCCAAATCTTCAATGCGTGAACAATGGCTGCCAACTCTAAATCATGGATAGGATAATTCTTCTCATGAACCTTCAACTGCCGAGACGCATATGCAATCACCCTGCCTTCCTACATTAATACCGCTCCGAGCCCAACACGGGAGGCATCGCAATATACCGTGAAAGATCATGTACCTGATCGCAATACCAACACCGGTGCTGAAGTTAAGGCTGTCTTAAGCTTTTGAAAGCTTGCCTCACACTCGTCCGACCATTTGAATGGGGCACCTTTCTGAGTCAATTTAGTCATTGGGGCTTCTATAGATGAAAATACCTCCACAAAATGACAGTACTAACGTGCCAAACCTAAGAAGCTCCTGATCTCCATCGCTGAAGTGGGTCTATGCCAGTTCTTGACTGCCTTTATCTTCTTAGGATCTACCTGAATACCTTCTGCTGATACGATGTGACCCAAGAAAGATACTAAATCCAAACAACTCGCCCTTTGAAAATTTAGCATACAACTGATTTTCCCTCAAAGTTTGAAGCGCTACCCGAAGGTGCTGCTCATGCTCCTCCCGACTGCGGGAGTATATTAGAATATCATCAATAAACACGATCACAAATGAATCTATATAAGGCTTGATCACTCAGTTCATCAAGTCCATAAATGCTGCGGGGGCATTGGTCAAGCCAAAAGACATCACCAAAAATTCGTAGTGCCCATACCTCGTCTGAAAAGCTGTCTTAGGGACATCAGATGCCCTAATCTTCAACCGATGGTAGCCCGATCTCAAATCGATCTTTGAAAACACCTTGGTACCTTGAAGTTGAACAAACAAATCATCAATTCTCGGCAACAAATACTTATTCTTGATGGTGACTTTGTTCAACTGCCGGTAGTCTATACACATTCTCATCGATACATCCTTTTTCTTCACGAACAAAACCGGTGCACCCCAGGGCGAGACACTAGGCCTAATGAAGCCCTTATCAAGCAAGTCTTGCAGTTTTTCTTTCAATTCTTTCAATTCTGGTGGGGCCATCCGGTATGGAGGAATAGAAATGGGTTGAGTGCCCGAAGCCACATCAATGAAAAAATCGATATCCCTATCAGGTGGCATCCCCGACAGGTCTGCAGGAAACACCTAGGGAAATTCACGAACAACAGGCACCGAATCTAAAGAAGAAATCTCAGCACTAGAATCACAAACATGAGCCAAATAAGCAAACACCCTTTCTCAACCATGCGACGAGCCTTGGTATAAGAAATCACCCTGTTGGAAGAATGACCAGGAGTCCCTTTCCACTCTAACCAAGGCAACCCCGACAAAGCTAATGTAACTGTCTTGGCGTGACAGTCCAAGATGGCATAATAAAGTGACAGCCAATCCATACCCAATATGACATAAAAATCAACCATATCAAGAAGCAAAAGGTCCACACTGGTTTCAAGACCCTCAATAACGACCACACACAAACGATACACATGATCTACAACAATAGCATCCCCTACGGGCGTAGACACATAAACAGGGACGCTCAAGGAATCGTGGGGCACAACCAAATACGAAGCAAAATAGGATGACACATAAGAGTAAGTAGACCCCGGATCAAACAGAGTTGAAGCACTTTATTGCAAACTGAAATGGTACCTATGATAACAGCATCAGAGGAATCCACCTCAGGTCTGGCCGAAAATGCATATAATCGGGGCTGGGCCCCACCACCCTGAACCATGTCTCTGGGACGACCTCTGACAAGCGGACCTCCACCTCTAGCAGGCTAACCTCCGCCTCTAATAATTTGACCCCTACCCCTAGTTGGGTGGGAGGTGGTGCGACATCTGGTTCCGGAACTATATCACGAGAACTCTGGTACTGAAGCTGATTACTCTCGGACAAGCTCTTCGAATATGCCTATAGTCACCACATTCAAAGCATCCATCCTGATACTGTGGTTGTGCAAACTGAGACTGACCCTGACGAGCCGGTTGACATGATAATAACTCTGAAGTGGAGGTTCTCTGATAGGAGCAGATGGTGCACTATAAACTGGCTAAGTAGAAGGAGGCATATAATAACCACGACTCCTAGATGCACTGTGAGATACCTGAAGTGTTGAATGAAATGTCCTAGGAGGATGGCCTCTACCAAAAACACCCCTACCTCCCTATGAGGCACCGCTGAAAACACCTGAATGACAAGGTCTGTTATCTGACCCTTAACCTCCCAATCCAAGAACCATCTCCACTCGCCGGGCCATATTGGCCGCATCCTGGAAAGAGATCTCACTCCCTGTCTCCTTAGCCATAGGCAATCCGATAGCCTGAGCAAGACCCTCAATAAATCTCCTAACCTTCTCTCTCTCTGTGGGTAGCAAAAGAGTAGCATGACGAGCCAAATCCACAAAACGAGTCTCATACTGAGTAACAGTCATGATGCCCTGCTGAAGAAGTTCGAACTGACGACAGTACTCCTCTCTAGTAGTGATAGGCAGGAACTTTTCCAAGAAGAGATGTGAAAACTGATCCCAAGTAAGAGCAGGTGACCCAGCTGGTCTAGTCAATAGATAATCCCTCCACCATTTCTTGGCAGAACCAACTATATGGAAAGCAGCGAAATCGACCCCATTGGTCTCCAAAATACCCATGTTCCGAAGAACCTAATGAGAGCTATCAAGGTACTACTCAGGGTCCTCTGAAGTGGCACCACTAAAATGAACATGGAAGAGCTTGATAAACCGATCCAATCTCCATAAAGCATCAGAGGACATAGCTGTCCCAGCAACGAATGGTGCTACAACAACTAGCTGAAGTACCCCAACTGGATGGGCTGTTGGGATTTGAATCTGAATCTAAATCTGAGGAGTGATCTATTTCGAAGTGCGGGTAGTAGGAGTCTGGAATCCTCCTCCAGCCTAAGATACGACTACTTCTACGGGGAATGCGCCAGTCTGGGCTACACTCTCCATAAGGCCCACTATTTGGACCAAGGAATCCTGGAGCACTGAAGTAGCAATGAACCCCTCTGGGACCTGAGCTGGTTCCATCGGAACGGTCTGAGCTGGAGCCCCCTCATCAAGCTCTATCTGAGGCTCCACAGCTGGAGCTGCTGCCTGAGCAATGGGCTGAGTCCTGCCCCTGCCTCGACCTCTAGCATGGCCTCGGCCTCTTCCCCTTGTAGGAGCTGCTGCTGGAGGATCTGATTGTTGGTCAGCAGAAGAACAAGCACGTGCTCTCGCCATCTGCGAGAGAATAAGAATAGAAGAGTTTAATCAGTATTGGGATAACAAGAATCGCACGACAGAGTAGAAATAAAGTTAACTTGTTCCTAACATAGCCTCTGAGAGATAAGTACAGACGTCTCCGTATCGATCCTCAGACTCTATTAAGCGTGTCCGTGAATTGTGAAACCTAGGCAACCTAAATGCTCTGATACCAACTTGTCACGACCCAAATTCCCAACCGTCGGGATCGTGATGGCGCCTAATATCATATTCTCTAGGCAAGCCAATGTTAGAGTTTAACTAACCGTTTTTCATTTAAAATTAATTGAATATAAGTAAACAATTTATGATAAAGTGACAACATTTGCGAAATTTAAAAAAAATGTTGTTTAACCTTGAACTGTTACTACCCCCAAAACTGGTGTCACAATCCACAAACGTTCTATGAATAGCTACAAATATTGGTCTGAAAGAAAAGTACATCTGTCTCGAAAGAAAATAAAACAGGAATGAAAGACATAAAAGGGGACGCCAGGGCCCGCGGACGCCTGCAGGACTACCTTAGGTCTCCTAAATGAATGTCTGCAACATACCTCTCGATCAGCCATAATCAGCTCCAAAATATGCATAGAAAGTGCAGAGTGCAGTATCAGTACAACCGACCCCATGTACTGGTAAGTGCCGAGCCTAACCTCGACGAGGTAGTGACGAGGATATGGTGGGGCGTTTATAATATAACATGTATACAGTGTATAATAAAGCAAAAGGAAATAGTAAACTAAATGAAACAGTAACTTGCAGTAAATAAGTAAGTAACCCAGCTATCTTTCCAGAACTCAACTATGACCAATCCTTATGAGAATTTCCATGTTAGATAATTAAATCTCGATAGGAGCAGAATATGAAGACAACAAAATAAAGCAATGTGCATTCCGATATACCACCCTTATTCCTCCTGTTGCGGCGCGCAACCCGATCCCACCATATCAGTACTAATCACATAATAATAATAAGTGTTTCACAAGTTAAATCAAAATCCTCCACAACATTTATGTCTCAACTAATGTAAACGGAAAGTTGTACAATTAAGAAACTTCACCAATTAATACTACACAGCGAGACCAATCGAAATATACCATAAAACACCGACAAACCAGTTCAAACCAATATTGTAACACAATGAAACTACGGGACAACTAATAATTTCACTAAAGAAATAACATCTAACAAGAAGCAATTAGACATAGAAGCATCAATAAGCATGAAACAGTTAAGACAAGAAGCTAATAAATTGGGAACGGGGAAGGGAACATGCTAAACAAACAAGTTGGCGGCGCATAGGTACTCGTCACCTCACCTATACGCCACACACATGCAAATTCACATAGCAATTAAGTCGAGGATTCCTAATCCCTCAAGTCAAAATTAGACCAAACACTTACCTTAATCCGACGACCAACTCAACGCTCAATTATCGCTTTTTCTTTGGAATTCACCTCCAAACTACTCGTATCTAATCATAATTAGTTTAATATCATCAATTATTGCTAAAGGAATTAACTTTAATGCATAATAATGATTTTCCTAAGTTTTCCAACAAAAGACGAAAATCGACTCCGGGCCCGCTTGGTCCAAACTCGAGGTTCGGACCAAAACCCGTTTACCCATTCTCCCCCGAGCCCGGATATACTATTGGTTTTGGAATCCGACCTCAATTCGAGGTCTAAATTTCCAAAATTTTAAATTCTTAAGTTCTACCCAAAAATCCCTAATTCTACCATGAAAATTCTAGATTCTAGGTTGAAATCTTGCAATAAGTTATAAAAGATCGAAAGGAATTAGTTAGGAATCACTTACCTATGATTTGGAGAAGTTTTGGTCTTTGAAAAATTGCCTCTTGAGGTTTAGGGTTCGAAAGAATTGAAAAATGGGTGAAAAATTCATCTATAATCATTTTTGAATGCGATCAGAGGTTCGCAAATGCGATCAGAGGTTCGCAAATGCGAACTCGTAATTGCGGACACTACCTCGGAAATGTGAAGTGTGGCTTGGGCATGCTAGCATCGCAAATGCGTAACACTGTTCACAAAATCGGCCTGTTCTGGTCGCAATTGTGACATTTGAGCCTTGTAATCGCGAAGGTCACCCCTCTTCCCTCCTGATCGCAAATGCGAGAATATCGATGCTCGCATTTGCGAGCCAGATTTCGCAAATGCGACGCCTGCAGACCTTAAGCACACCAACAAAATTTCTTAAGTCCAAATCACTCCATAGACTATCCGAAACTTTCCCGAGTCCTCGGGGCTCCAAACCAAACATGCACGCAAGTCTAAGACCATCATACAGACTTGTTAGTGTGATAAAATCACAAAAATAACACCTAAAACTTCAGATTTAGCATCAAAACTCATGAATTTCTCAAGAACACTTCAAATTCACTAACTTCTCAACCGGACGTCCGAATCACGTTAAATCAACTTCGATTTCCACCAAATTTCACAAGTATGACTTATATATTATAATTAACCTGTACCAGGCTCCGAAACCAAAATACGGGCCGGATACCAACTAGTTCAAACAATAATCAATTTCTTTAATTCCTTTAAAATTTCGTATAACAATTTTCTTCAAAAATTCATTTCTAGAGCTAGGGACCTCGGAATTTGATTCCGGGCATACGCCCAGGTCCTATATTTTACTACGGACCTTCCAGGACCGTCAGAACACGGGTCCGGATCCGTTTACTCAAAACGTTGACCAAAATCAACTAAAAATAAATTTTAACTCTCAAAATTATTATTTTATATATTTTCATATAAGGGCTTTTCAGATTCACGCCCGAACTCGAATCGAGGTGACTAAAAATAGTATTTTAAGGCTAACGATCCCGAAATAGTGTCTTAAATCATAAGATGGCCCTTTGAGTCATCACACTAACTCAACTAGCTCCTCTTTTAAATTGATTTGGAACCTCCACTGCCTTAACAAAATTAAATTCTTCCTTTAGCAATTCATGCATAATCGTATTTCTTGTCGATCCTTATTAGCTTAATTGGGATCAACATTGACTCAACATATATGATTTGTAGAGTTGCGGTGGAAGATATCCAACATATTTTTTTACACCGCTCTGCCTCTATACGCTTTTGGAAAAATATGGGGGTAGCCTAACTATTGAGAAGAATATTCAATCGCCCGTGAACCTAAAAATATCTTCATCCAGTATAGTAATCATCCAACAAATTGGAAAACTTTATTTCCTTTCTCCATCTGGAATATTTGGAAAAATAGAAATTATAATAATTTCAACAATCTTGACCTTGAAGCCAAAAAGGTATTCATCAAGCCTTGGAATTCAACTTATTCACGGAAAAAAACTCCCTTCAAAATTCATAAGACTAGGATTGACCTCAAGTGGGACAAGCCACCAATCGGGATGGTAAAAAACATAGACGGTACTTTTTCAAAAAACAATATGGCAGCTGGTCTAGGTGGAACATTCAGAATTAGCGACGAAGACTAGATAATGGGATTCCAAAAAGTAGGCCATGCAATATCATCCACGCATGCAGAATTAATGATGCTACAAGAAGGCTTGAAAATTGCAAGAGAGATGAACTTACAAAAAATCAGACTGTACGGAAATCATCAAGCTTATATATGAAGACAACTATAATATTTTTAATGTTGTTTTTGAATGCAGATTATTAATACACCGGTTGAAGCTTCCCCCTCTGAAACATAATTTCAGAGAAGGAAATGAAGTGGAACCTGTCCTCTACTAAGTGTTTCTACCGTGCTCGTCCGCCCTTTTTTGTTGAGCAAGAAGTAATCAAGAACAAGCATGGGTTATGTAATAGTTCAAAGCTTATTCCTACAACTGTTTGTTATTATCTATCAACTTTGGGCAATAGTAATGTTCAAAGAAACTCTATTATGACTATGTAACCTTTTGTTTAGTACTATAATCTCCATTTTGCGTTAAAAAAAAATTGAACCTTAATCCATTAGTCGATGCCATATTATTTTGAATCACTCACTTCAATTTTATCTTGAATTATGAATGTAAGCTTAAACTTGGTACAAACAACGAAAAAGCATGTCCTCTTTATATCGCACTGTTTTATATTCGTATCAGAAAACATGTTTAGAACGAACACTTGCCAATTTTGCCCGTTGTAACTTTTGTTCGTATGCAACAAATCAATAGTGCAAACACTCTAGATAAAATTGTGGAATTTATAATCTTAGATATCAACATGTTTTTACTGTCTTAAAGCCTATTTTGGTCAGCTTTTTTTTTTTTGTTGCTAAAAGTGATTTTTTCTAAAATTAAGATATTTGGCCAAAATTTTAGAATAAAAAAGTATTTTTTAATAGAAGCAAAAGCAGTTTTTGAGAAAGATAAAAAGGTAGTTTCTCCTCAAAAGTAATTTTTTTGAAAAGTATTTTTGAGAAAAATACTCCTAAAAATGCTTTTTAAAAGTTTAATCAAACATTAATTGCTGCTTTAAAGTACTTTTCAAATAATTAAACAAACACAAACCACTTCTTACCAAAAATATTTTTTTGAAAAACAACAAGAAACACTTTTCAAAATAAGTCGATTTTGAAAGCTTAACCAAACAGACTATTAGTATGGCAAATTGCTTTGACAGTAGGGAGTTAAGTAACTTGTTGAAAACTCTTTTCAATTCTTTATGCATAAAAACACCATCAGTTAATTTAGAACCAACTAACTTAGAAAAAATAAAATTTTGAACCCATTACCAAATCTGGGCTCCGCCTCTGTACCTGTAGTATAAGTCGAGGTGCGTTCTAGCTGTCTCGAACACACGATTATAAAAAATACGTCATAAATATTTATATGGCTATAAATTATTTATTAAAGTTAAAACAAAAAGTTTAAAGTTTAGTTATTTCTAAATATAGTATCATTCTTTTTGAGACACACTAAAAAGGAAAACACATCATGTAAATTAGGACAACGACACATTACACTAATGTTTAAACTGTCATTAGAAATATGGACGAACTACACAATAGATCACTCTATAAGCTGACCTTGCAGTATTGTAGCCTAATTACAAGTTTACAAATGTTTACCCAAATATCAATACACTCAGATCCGATTTTTTTTATTCTCCAGATCTTCAGGCGTGAAATATCCTTGAGTTTCCATTCGCCTTTTTCCTCAAGTTTATGCATACCTATTCAAGCTACAAAAACCCAAAAACATATATGAGAAACCTAAAGTCTCTTCTTCTTCAATGCTAATCTTGTTAAATTTTGAATATGATTTTGTGAGAATTTTGGAATGGGTATTTATTGAACTTATTAGAAATAGTTTAAGTAGGTTGTACACATAGTTTGAAGTCATTTGATGGAAATTTAGACTAGCTTTGAATAAGAATTGCAAGTGAAAATCGTACAAGAAGTCCGTCTAAGATGCTTATACACTTTTATACAACGTTATGCACTTTTATATAAAGAGGAACATTATGTATCTAGTAGTATAAAAGTGTATAAAGACGTATAAGTTGTGAACACCCAATTTTTGCCCCGCATGGAAATTACTCCTAAAAAATAATCAAAAAATAGTTTTAATAAATTTTAGGAACTTTTCTTTATTTAGTTACATTCCATGCGTGTTTAATAATTCTAAGATCATAAAATAAAATAAAAATCATAAAAAATGTTCGAATCTTGATTTCATTAGCATGTTAGATTTTAAACTTCTTTTTAGGATTTAATTTCATTGTAAATGCATCTTCTAAAAAATCAAAAATTGCATTCATAGGTTAATTAATTAATTAGTTGCACTAGTCCGTCATTATATAAAATAAATGCATAGGCTAGCCAAGAAATAGATTTAAATAAAATTTGAGTGTAAAGTGGCTAATTCTGCAAAAGCATAAAAAGAAGAGAAGGTTGTTAAGGTTAAAATTGGACATGGGCCAGCAATCAGGCCCAATTCTTTACCAAAATCCGCCAAGCCCAAAAGGAACCCGGTCCAGAACCCAAAACCCCACCTACCCGACCCGGTCCGGCCCAATACCCATCTCCCTCACCTATTAAAATAAACCTAGACCTAAAAACTAGAGAAGGGCTAGAGAACAGATCGGACCCCCCCTTAATCTGACCTAGTAGAGCCGCCGCACCCCCCCTTTCCTTCTTCTTCTCAACTCTCACCTCCCCAAACCAGGCAGCCCCCCACCGCTCCATCTCCATCTCCGGCGAACCAGAGGACTCCAAGACCCCAGTAGCGGCACACCTCTCTCTCTCTAGCTCATTCTCTCATCTTCAACCTAAGAATCAGATCCCTTCCCCCATTTTACAAAAAAAACAGCCGCCAAGCAACACCACCAGCCTGCCGCCGCTGACCTCTTCTTCTCTAAAAAAACAGCAGCCACCACCCAGCGACCACCTTCTTATCCGCCTCTGCCATCTCCCAGCGGCTTCCACAAAAAACTCGACAAGCCATAGCCATAGGAGCTCACAGAACAGAACAATAGAACAACTGACCCCTCTCTTCGCCAAACGCCGAAATCTGGCGAGGCAGTAGCCGCCAGCGGTTGTTGCTCTCACCCTCGTTCCCATCTCTCACATCCCTCTTTCTGTTGCATTGAAACTCGCTGGAAATCGGCGTACTGCAGCTCCCATTTTGTTCATTAATGGTGTTTCAGATCTAACAAGATCTGGCCAGTTCTGTTCTTGTTTTGCCGAAAAATCATTCGTCATCGTTCATTTGCTCACTGCTACAAGCGAATGCGGACGAAGAAAGCTCTAAACCAGTCGCCAGCTCGAACTGCTTCTGGAAGGAAGTTGAGTCCGACTTTACTTCGCTGCTGCTGCTATATCTGTTGTATTTGTTGATTTTCTGCTTTACTGAGTTCCAACTATCCTTCACCTGGCCTTAATTTGGCAAATCCCAGTAAGCTCATAAGCAATTAGGTACACATCTCAAATCTGTACTCTCTCTTTGATTGACGATGAATTTTGTAGACTTCTTTCTAGCTCATTTTGTTACAATTTGTTGAATCTGTTGCCTCAATTTCGTTTGAGCATAAGTGGATTATCTGAAAGTTTAGTAGAGATGTGACACTCGTTTGTGGGAATCGGATCTCATGACAATTTTTATGAGTTTGATTCAAATGGGTGTTGCAACGTTTGGTTTAGCTAATGCCTAGAACGGGCTATAGATCTAAATAATAATCGTGAAATAAGTTCTATGATTTGTTGAATAATCTGTGAATATCAAATGTCATTTTGAGGTGAAGTTGAAAAATGAGGATTCAGTTTATGAATATTAAAAGCTGACGTTAATTTCTTTAATAGCTGCTTCTTTTTTTTACCGGATAAATGTGTCAAATGTGCGATTTGTAGAACAATAATTCCATTTTTTTGGGGTGTCCGAATTATTTTGCTTGATTTCTCTTGTTTCTGTTTCTTTTTACTGATATTTGCCGTTTTATTCACTGTTGATCCCATACGAAATTTTAAATGTTCATTTGTTTTCATTACTTGTCGTATTATCTTATTTCATGTTAGATTTTTTTTATGCATCAATGTTGTAAATCATCTGTTTGGTTTAATTGAGCTAGCAGATGATGTAGATTTGTTTTGGCTTGATTAGTTTCATAAAGATAAAATAGTAATGAGAGAAATGAGGCACTATTAATAATAAATCATCGTGGCTATGGGTACGGCTCCCGTGGCATAGTCATGATACATAAATATCAACTCGGGTGTGGCAACTCATGCCCCCGACCCTAACTTCAAACAATAATAAAATCACACGTAGCANGATAATAAATCATCGTGGCTATTGGTACGGCTCCCGTGGCATAGTCGTGATACATAAATATCAACTCGGGTGTAGCAACTCATGCCCCCACCCTAACTTCAAACAATAATAAAATCACACGTAGCAATCGCGGGTGCATTTCATGTGACGCGGTTGTGATGTGTCCAAAAACAACAAGTGCACGCCATCATGACTTGTCCCAAGATAAATCCATAAATATTGAAAATTATTTATATACATATCCTATAAGCTAAAAATACCTCTTTTAGATAAAAATCCCAAGACTTAGAAGATAATTGAATATCGCCTCAAATAGGCATATTTAATCTTCATGACCATAGTCATGACTGTATAATCTACACTCGGGTGTGGCAACTCATGTCCCCGACTCTAACTCAAAACAATAATAAAAAATCAACATGTTGTAAATTGCGGGTGTATTTCATGTGGCGCATTTACAATGTGTCCAAAAATAACAAGTGCGCGACATTGTGACTTGTATTACAATAATTCCATAAATATTAAAAGCGGCTAAAAAGTGAAAAAGGCCAAAATGCACAATAGGTTTAAAAATATGTAAATAATCAGATAATTTAGGCCAAATATTAATAGTTAAGCGACCGTGCTAGAACCACGGAACTCGGGAATGCCTAACACCTTCTCCCGGGTTAACATAATTCCTTACTCGAATTTCTGGTGCGCAGACAAATTAAAACAGAGTCAAAATTTCCTCGGTTTGGGATTTCAATAAATAAATGGTGTCCCGGAACCCCGTAAAAAATCCGGGTGGCGACTCTAAAAACTAAGATAAATCCCAAATCTGGATAATGTCACTTTAATTGGAAGAACTCCCTTGTTACTCCTTCATCAATACCGGGGTAGTAGGAAAAAGGAGGTGTGACATAAGTAACATAAAAAAATTTATCAATCGTGTATACAAGAGTGTATAAGTGTTGATTATACACTATTATATACTATTTATACAATATTATACACTACAAATGAATCGCATCAACGGAGCTTCACAAATTCTTCTTCTTCCTTGGAGATCTTCTGAAATTTAACTCAAATTTAGCTTAAATCTACTCAAAATCACTTTAAATTTGAATTTTGAACTTCTCTTGATGATTCCAATGAACTGGGACTATATCCAATCCAAAAAAACTAACAAATCAGAAAAGGAAATTTCTGAAATCAAAGATTTAATTTGAAAGACCTTTAATGGTGACTTCTATTTTCAAGTTTTTAAGCAACCGCTGGGATTAATATTATATGTGAAATGAGGATAAGATGGGGACCATGCCAATACCTTTCTAGTTTGGTGATCCAATAACATACTATGTTAACCTCTTTAGTGTAAACACAATTCTTTTCATTCCAACGGAGGAAATGATCTTCATATGACTCCAAAAAACTAATTCTTTTACGTATTAGTTTTTCTTCTTCATCCAAATAGCGGTTATTAGATGAATCTGGAAGGAGAGTTGAAGAATAATAATAATGATAGAGAAATTTTGGGGTGCAAAGTCGGGACACGAGGAGAAGAAGATCGAAGAAAAGCAAAAAAATAAAACGGGTGGTGATCACGCCCAAATATGCCTTATAAAAGGACTAAGCGGTCGTTGCAAATATAATCCGGTTTACAAGTCCGGAGTCGAATCCACAGAGAACTAAGGCTAGCTACAACTGTTTAATATTGTTAAGAAACACAAGTCCAAACAATTTTCTAATTATAGAGATTATAATATTTATTTCTTACTAACTAATAACTATTATAAAGCAGTAAAATTATCAACTAACAACGATGAAATTTTAGACAAGACTAAGGAGCTCTAGAGTTATGATTTCCCTAATTTTTGAAATCCTTCCCGCTATGCCTTCTATAATTCTGCCTAAGTATTTTCTACTGATCGTGAGTACTTTGGGTGTCATAATTCTATTCTGAGTAACTACCTCAATTTATAGACATTTTCTTTCAAACTACGCTAGCTGGTACTAGTTTATTGCTCACTAAGATCTCACCAAGGTTTCGTTATTTCTAATCCCACCTTTAAAACCTTCGTATTGATTCCTCACATACGTCAGGAGTGATACTGTTCAACAACTACCTAAATATGTACCATTTTTCAAGCAATACGTACTAAATAGGCATAAGCAATTGATGGTCATTCAATCAACAATAACAAATACGTAGTTGAACAAGTAGAGAAATCCAACTGTCAAGACCCAAATTCTATTCTAGGTTGCGATGGCGTCCACCACCTAAGTTAGGCAAGCCAACACTATTTATCAAGTGAGTCCCATTTTATTTTATTAAAACCTTTTCAAGCATATCTTAATTTAGATTACAAAGCGTATAAAATGGCAAATGACGAAGACAATTTAGATTGCAATGATCAAAGGAGTCTACTTTAAATAATTACATCCCTAAAAGAATAGTCCACTAATGTATGTGCCAGGAACTAGTATCACCGGTATATGGGCCTCCAGTGAAATGAACAAAAGAATACATCTACTCTACTGTCTGAAATAGAATAGACAAAAATAAGCAAAAGAAAAGACTCAAACGCGCTGCTGAACGACGTCAGGATAAGTGTCACACCTCCTTTTTCCACTACCCCCCGGATTGATGAAGGGTAGAAAGGGAGTTTTTCCACTTTAAGTGACATGATTTGGGATTTATTTTAGTTTTCAGAGTCGCCACCTGGATTTTTGACGATGTTCCGGGACACCGTTTTATTGAAATCCCAAACCGAGGAAATTTAGACTCTGTTTTAAGTTGTCTGCGTACCAGAAATCCGAGTAAGGAATTCTGTTAACCAGGGAGAAGGTGTTAGGAATTCCCGAGTTCCGTGGTTCTAGCACGGTCGCTTAACTATTAATATTTGGCCTAAGTTATCTGATTATTTACGTATTTTAAACCTATTGTGCATTTTAGCCTTCTTACTTTTTAGCCGTTTTTTATGGATTTATCTTGGAACAAGTCACGACGGAGTGCACTTGTTTGTCTTTTGGACACATTATAACTACGCCACATGAAATGCACCCGTAATTACAACATGTGATTTTTATTATAATTTGAAGTTGAGGACGGGGACATGAGTTGTCGCACCCGAGTGTAGATTAAGTAGTCAAGACTATGATCGTGACGGTTTTATAATGCCTATTTGAGGCGCTGTATGAGTATTCTTTAGGTTTTTCTATTTGAAATAATATTTTAGTTTTTAAAATTAATTAGGACGTTTATGGATTTATCTTAGACAAGTTACGATGGCGTACACTTGTTTGTCTTTGGACACATTGCAAACACGTTACATGAAATGCACCCGTGATTGCTATGTGCAATTTTATTTATTATTTGGAGTATAGGGTCGGGGGCATGAGTTGCCACTCCCGAGCGTGGATTATGGTGATTTTGGAATAATATTTGATTCTTTACCAAATTTTCCCAAAACTAAAGGTATCATTCTACCTAGAGGATTGCCTAAAATGATATTAATTAGCCTAAAGGACAGCATATTCTGGGCCATGGCCACATTTAGCCCTAAATTATTTCAAATCTTTTTGGCCAATCCTACTTCGGCTATTGAACAAAAAGGGATTTGTGTAATTTGAACTAAACACTACTAGATACAGGTATAAACAGAAACATTCTACTCTGAATGATAATTAGGAGAAAATTTTCACATTTAATGTTGTTTTCCAGTTATCAAAGGGACATTGTTTGGAAAATCATACTCATATGTATCAAGGATGCACCAGATTAGGCACAAGTAAATCACGAGGTATTTAAGGGCATAAGTTATTAATAAGAATGAAATTTAAATTTTTAGATATATTAGTCTTAAAACCAAGATCATACAAATTCTAAATGCTTTCGAATTTATAATCTAGAACTGCTTTGTGGTTTCTTTTTAAGGAAGGATATAGCGCGAACAACTTTATCAATTCAGACTTGGTCATTTAAGACATAGATTACTGTAATCGAAATTCATTCGTAAAAATATGCATACATTGATTTCAGAAAATTTATAAGATGCGGAATGAATTGAGAGCAATTAAATAATTCTGACTTATATTGAAGGCAACTAAAATCAGAAATAGTTGTTTCCAAATCAATAAGTGTTTGTAAAATCCTATGCATGCTAATTTTGAACATACACTCCATTTTTATCTACTGTCATCATGCTACTTTTCGAAACAGGGATTGGATTATAAATTTACTAATAAAAACAACCTACTTTTCAGGGAAAAGAACAAACACGAACAGTAAGAAGAATCTAAATATATACAGTCCAATCTTTAATTACAATGATTCTGAAAATGAATATCATTAATTACAACTTCTACTGCTCTGTCAACATGCATTTTTGAAAGGCAAGAAAATTTAAAATGATCAGTCTAACTAAATTATCTGTCTTGAATGCTTTCAAAACCATGCGTTCGAGCTTTCATTTGTAATCTATAGAACACCTCAATTAGATGAGTGTGTTATGCACCCATTGGACTAAACAAGATTATGATAGGAAGTCGAGTTTGAGTCAGATGATGCTTATACTAAGCTAAAAAATAGAACTACTCGTGTATTCTTTAATGCGGATAATAAGTCCAAAATCTATTATTTGGGTAGTAGTAATCAATAGATCTTCAAACATTTATAGGACAAATCATATCATGAAGGAGGTTGGGCTCATCCTTTATGATGTTTTTTACACTATTTTTACCAGAAACAGGTTCTGGCCTCTTATAAGTTGAATCTGACCATAAAAGAGGGGTCAGATTCATCTCTATAGAGGTCTTATTCAACTCATAATTGTGCCATAGCTTTAATTTTAGGCATTTTTAGAGTATGAATCTGACCACTTGAAGGGTTCAGATTCAATGTTCTACAGCCTTTGTCGATTGTTCACTTCGTACCTTTAAGGGTGATAGCCTACTGTTTAAGCACTTAACATGGGGTGGATTTGACTATCAACAAATCAAATCCATCTACCCTAGTGCTGATGCTAACATAATTCTAAACTATACAGGGACTTTGATTATTTAGGCATTTTTAGAGAATGAATCTGGACATTTAAAGAGTCCAGATTCCTTATTCCAAGGGCCTTTTTCGATCACTTATTTTATACCCTTAAGAGGGTGACTTTCAGCAACTAAACCATTGTTTAAGCACCTGATATGGGGTGAATTTGACCATTATAGAGGGTCAAATTCATCTACCCTAGTGCTGTTTCATAACAGTATCTAGATATCTAAAACCTGGAATAAACCAGTATTTCAGCATCTTTGTAGGATGCTACAGAGGTTAAGTTCATTACCCTTTGATGCTATTTTCCAACACAAACATTGATTGCACAATTATATAACAGGCAGTTTTAAGATGAAACAGACTTATGTAAAATTCAGAGATTAGAAACTAAACAAACATAATGTGTTACTCTATATACATGCATATAAGTTTATACAGAAATAGGTCTAAACAAATAAAAATACAGATTCATAGAGGAAAGACAAACATATTTCATATTTTCATACTTCATAAAAAGAGAAGTCAGTTTTACATACCTTTAGAATAAGATAACAACAGAAAAACTTGACCAAATAAAGGTCAAGCAATGGGGGTCAGCAGAAAAGCAGAGAAAGCCCAGCAGCAACAAATAGCAAACCCATAGTAGAGAAAACCCAGGGAAAGATAATTTTTGAAGACCCAAATGATTGAATAAGAACAAAAACCAAAACCAAGTCTTCTAGGATAAAAGATCACAGCTACAAGACAACCTAAGCTCAGATTGTTTTCCACTCCTACTGTCAATTCTTTTTTCTTCTGTTTTTCTAAGTTTTTAGTAGTCAAAGTTGTATTTTTCAGTCCAAAGGATTCGGAGAATAGTCTAAAAGAGGAATCCTGAGAAAGGTCTCCCAAAAAAAATTTCTCCCAATCCCCTCCCAAAATCAATCTCCCAAAAAAAAAATCCCCTTTAGTGGTAAAAAGTGTGTGCATATATAGGGGCAGTTGGGATAGGATATGCTCAGCATATTCCTTATCCAATAAGCTGGAAATAGTGCCAATGCAGCTGTCACCCTTATCCCTTGGGACAGCTGCCCCTATTCCAGAAATTTTCAGCCACCATAATGACCCTAATACCCTTAAGAAATCTGATTTCAAAAGTCTAGAAGGTTCTTGGGTTGTTACACCCAAGATTCCCTCACCTAGGATTCCTAATATACCCCTTGAAGTTCCTGAAATTACCACTAGGTAACCAGGGTTAAACTTGCTTGGGTTATTATTATCCCTAGTTAATTAATCCTAGTTAGCTCACTTTAGTTTAACTAATGATTATCCTTAACTAGAATCAGGTTAGTTAGTTAAAGGTTAGTTGATTAAATGTCTAGAGTTAGCTTTAATACTAACTATATATGTTTAAGTTATTTAATCATCAGTTTAATTAGACTCAATGGAGGTTAGTCAACCAAAGTTCTCTTAACTTAGGTTAAATGAATATGTTTTAGTCCATTAACCTCAAACTAATTGTCTTAAACAGATTTTATTTTTAGTTGAATACTTAGGAAGCTACCTAAATTAATTTCTAGATTGAAGAAGTTGGAATCATTTAAATGTGAGACTAAGTGAATCAATTATTCTTAAGCTTAGTTAACTCAAATGCGCAATTGAACCTAACTAGTTGTCTTAGATCAAGTGAAAATAATTAAGTTGTTTAGACTTGATTAGTTAGGGTGCTTAATCTCTACTGATTTAAAAATGGTTTAAGAAGTTGATTAGGTGTTGGATAATTATTAAACCTTGGTTA
>ML433431.1:0-37439 GCA_005239525.1 Nicotiana knightiana
GTTTTGAAAAAGTAAGAGTCACTTAGAAAAAAAAAGAGAAAAAGGAAAAAGAAATTGTTGTATTAAAAAAAAAAAGAAAAAAAAAATATATATTCCTTGACAAGTGGTGACTCTTAATGTAATTGTGCTTAAAGAAGTATGGGGTAATAACATTGATGTGAAGGTGGAGTTTGGCTTAATATAAGTTTGAGGTTGAATGCGAAAGTATATGTATTAATGTGCTTAGGGAGGTGTAGTCACTCTTATATCCAAATGTATCCTACCCGTCCCGCAGCCTACATTACAACCAAATAAAGTCCTACTTGATCCTAGACTGAATGAGCTCGATTAGTAGAGTAGTACACTACGGGCAAGCCTATGGTGCATCTTTTGTGGCATATGAATATTATTTCTGAGAGCGAGTGAATTCTTTCTATCTTGAGTTCCTAAGTGTTCTTAAAATTTATTGTGTGAGGAACTAGCTCTTTGATTTGGTGAGGGCACATGATTCATGAAGGAAAGGTAATGTTGTTGACCTCTATGTTAGAGTAGTGAGTGGATTGTGAATAAAGCATGGTATATGTGAGTCGACTATTGAGGCGAGGATGTCACTCCTCTGTGCGTGAATTGTTTTAAAAAAAAATTCTTGGTATAACGTGTTAAGGGATTTGCTTAATAAGTTGTGTACATGAGTGTAGTTTGATTGCTCGAGGACGAGCAAAAGTTTAAGTGTGGGGTGTTGATGTGTGGCTAGAATTCATGGTTTAACACGTTATATGTCTTGCATTTGATGTGCGTTAATGATAAAAATACACTTTGTATGTGCATAATGGAGTCTATTTTATGTGTAGGTGAATTGGAGATGGAAGCCGAGCTAAATGGATGCATAAACGTCGGAAATACGCTCAAGAGGCGAAGAGGAATGCACGGGGCTATAGCCGGGCGTTTGGGCTGTAAAGCCTGGCCACACCAGGCTTTAGCCGGGCGTTTGGGCTATAAAGCCTGGTGAGGCAGGCGTTATCCAGGCCTTAGAGCCATAACGCCAAGCCTGGCCTGGCTTTATCCAGGTGTTAGGGCCATAAAGCCAGGTCCCTAGGCTGGTCCAATCCGAGTTTTGAAGATTTTAAGTGTTTCCCGGTTTGAATAGAAGTCTCCTACACGTTTAGGGTTTATCCCAAACATATAAATAGACCCAAAAACACAACTTGAAGAGAGGCCATTAGAGACAAGAGATGCCTGTGGAATACTACGCAGAGAAGCAAAACATTGATTTGTACAGCTTTTATTCCTTACTTTGTAGTTTAATTATGCAAGTTATTTTGGGTTTGATTCTTATGAACATGTTTAGCTAATTTCTTTAATCTAGGGTTTTGGGNAGAGCCCTCAATTAGCTGTTCCTATTTATTATGCATCTACTTGAGAGAGAGTGCATATTTCGGTAGTTGTTTGAACAACACCACTCCCAGAGTATAGACGAAAGTCATAACCGAGGGTTTAGAGGTTGGATTAGAGATAACGATACCTCGGGTGCAATCTAAAGTGAACTGTAATGCAATCTAGCTAGCGTAACTTGAGAGAGTGCGTCTAGTAAATTATCATAATTACATGAGAGAGATTTATGGTAGATAGAGTGTTCATGATTGATAGAGACAACTAATCAAGCTATATGAAGTATCCGAGAAGTAAGTTCACCGACGGGGGAAACCATAACCTTAGACCTTTATTACAATTGTTTACACCTTATTGTAGTTAATCTTTAGTTTTAATATTTTCATTCAGTTGTAGTAGTTTAAACAACACCAAGTGAAAGTTTAGTATTCTGACAGCTTGCTTAATACGTTAATTCCCTGTGGGATCGACTCTGGTCGTAAAACCCCGGATTATATTCGCAACGCCCGCTTAGTCTTTTATAAGACATAGTTGAGCGTGATCACAGGTCCGGCAGTTGAGGTCTAAGAGTTATCCTTCAGTTCGAGTGTAGAGGAGAGGTCAGCCGATCGAGGCAGCCACATGGGAGTCCGATTCGGACATGTAGAGTAGATATCCACACCTTTTCACCAATCCAGGTACTTTTCTATGTCCGTTCAAGGATGAACGTTTATTTTATATGTGGAGAATGTGATTACTCGATATGTCATTGATAGTTTTAACCCTTAATTCCATGTTTTGAAACCGCGAATAGCTTCGTTTAGCCTTCCTCAATTTGAATGCGCAGTCCGTGTCTTTTTCCAGAAGGGTTTTATGTGAAAAATTTATAAAAATGTGAAATCGTGCTTTAAACTCATTTGAGTTGACTTCGATCAACGTTTGAGAAAAAGGACTCAGATCAGTATTTTGACGGTCTTGGTAGGTCCGTATCGTGATTTGGACTCGGGCATATACTCGTAATCGAATTCGGAAGTCCCTAACTTGATTTATCATAATTTGTTGAAAACTAGAGGTTTAAAGGTTTAAAGAAATTCCAAGATTAACTGTAGTTTGACTTTGTTGCTACTGGGTTCGGATTTCGGTTTCGGAACTTGTTATAAGTTTATTACAGTATTTATGACTTGTCTACAAAATTTAGTGCAAAACGGAGTTGAGTTGACGTAATTCGGACGTCCGGTAGTTAAAATGAAAGTTCTTAATTTTCTTTGAAAATATTATTTATTTTGGTGTCCGATTCGTAGTTCTAGGTGTTATTTTGGTGTATAGATTGCGCGAGTGAGTTCGTATGATGTTTGTGGACTTGTGTGCATGTGTTGGTTTGGAGCCCCGAGGGCTCGAGTGAGTTTCAGATAGGTTGTGGATGTTTTGAACTTCAGGAAATTTTCTGGTTTTGGTGCAGGTCTCTGACCTCGCAATTGCGAGGACAATGTTCGCACTCGCGAACATTGATGTCTTCTGTTAGGTTCACATTTACGAACAAGTAGATCGCATTTCTGAAGTAGTACTAGGTTGGGGAGAGTGGTTTGCATTTGCGATCAAATGTTAGGAATTGCGAAAGTCCAAGTTCGCATTTGTGAACAAAAGCATCGGATTTACGCTGGAAGCAGAGATAGGGAATCTTCACATTTGCGAGGACTTTCTCGCATTTGCGAGGAATTTCAATGTGACATCTGGGCCTGGACAAAAGAAGGGAAAAAATAGGATTTAGCTCACTTCTTAAAACTCTCAACCCTAAACACCTTAGAAGCGATTTTTCCAAGAGACTTTCTTCCTAAATTCTTTGTTAAGCAACTTTAATCTATTTCTTTTCAATTACCCATTACATTTCATAAGTTTTCAACTTAAATATAGGATTTTCATGGTAGAAATTTGGGATCCGGATAGAATTAGGGATTTTTATAAATTTAGAATTTAGACCTCTAATTAAGGCCAGGCTTCAAAACAAATCACATAACAAAGCTCGGGGGTGAATGGGTAATGGGGTTTTGGTCCGAATCTCGGGTTTTCACCAAGCGAGCCCGGGGTTGACTTTTGTTGACCTTTTCTATAATGACCTAAATTGAACCTCTTTCATTTGTGAGTAGTTTCTAAAGCTTATTTTGAATCGTTGGTCAATAAATTACTAGATTTGGTTGGTTTGGAGGCTTGTTCGAAAGGCAAGGCCGTGGTTGAACCTTGAGTTGATTGCGGAGTGAGGTAAGTGTTGGGTCTAACCTTGGTTTGATAGAATTAGGAACCCTTTAGCTATGTGCTATGTGAATTTCATGAGTAACGGCGTATACGCGAGGTGACGAGTGTCTATACGTCATCAATTACTTGTTTCCATAACTACCCATAATTTATTAATTATATTATTCCATGTCTTGATTGTTACATGCCTTAATTATTTTTTATGCCGTAAATTGCTACTTATCATTTATTATTCTCGCATTAAAAATATTAATTTCTTCCATGCTTCCATGATTAGTTGCTACTAGCCTTAATTGCCTTACTTGTACCCTTTAAATGTCATATATTTGACTTGTCTTGTTGCTCAGTATTAATTGTAGCCTTTCTTGATTTGGTACGAGATTCGTTCTTGAGTTGTAAGCTTTCATACTTGTTAATCGTAGAGATTCTTGTGATTCGAGTTGTTAAATTGATTGCACTTATTGATTTATGTATGGATCGGGTTGCACACCGCAACAGATGAAATAAGAGAGGATTTATATTGATACTGTGAGATCGTATTGCGCGCAGCAACATGTGAAATAAGGGTCGATTGATATGGTGAAATAAGAGAGGATTATGATATTACCTCTGATTATATGATGGGATCGAGTTCCGCGCCACAACATATATTTACTTATTATTATTGATATTTACATGGTGGAATAAGGGAGGAGAGTGTTGTACTGTGGGATCGAGTTGTGTGCCGCAATAGTTTATGTGTTTTACATTCCTTATTGTATTTTTTGGCTTCGGCACTTTCGTACGAACTCTAAGGATCGGTATTTCTGGTGCTTACTGATTTTCTTTGAGGATTGAGTTATTTTCACGAGTTAATTGCCTTATTTCATTTTCGTACTTTCCATTCATGTCATTATTTTATATTGCGTACAGTTTATTGTAAGTGACCCGCCTTAGCCTCGTCACTACTTCGTTGAGGTTAGGCTCAACACTTACAAAGTACATGGGGTCGAGTGTACCCATACTACACTCTGCACTTCTTATGCAGATTTTGGAGCAGTCCCAACGGCGGTCAGTAGATTCCTCGTGTTGACTATCGATACGGAGACTTGAGGCACAGCTGCTCGGCGTTCGCAGCCCGGAAGTCCCCTTTTACTTTATCTTAGCTGTGTATCAGACAACTTTACTTTCGTTCAGACCTTTATCTGTATTATTCTAGTATCTCGTGCACTTGTGACACCAGATTCAGGGTTGTATTTAGATATTTCAGCTGTCATGGCTTTCCGCACTTTGTTTTAGTTTTATCTCAGTTATTTTAGTAAGTTCCATCATTAAATTTGATTGGTTAAAAATGACTTAAAACTAATCTAACGTTGGCTTGTCTGCAAGTGAAATGTGAGGCGCCATCACGGTCCTGAGGGTGAAAATTCTGGATCGTGACAATTTCAAACTCTTATTTGCCTTCGTAATGTTGTATCAAATGGTAAATTTTTCATATTTGGTTCTCGAAACTAAAGAATCCGCATATGACAAGTATTACAGTTCTTAATTTGAAAAAAGGAAAAGCATGTCATTTAGTATCACAAAATTTAATTATAAAAAATAAAAAGAAAAAATAATAATAGGTTCTTGCATATTCAAACTCTTATTGATCTTCGTAATATTGTAGTTTAGATGGTAACTTTTTCATTGTTAGGTTGTCCGAAACTACAGTATTTACATATTACAATATAAAACTTGAAAAAATGGATTGTTATTGTGACTAAAACCAAAATGTATTATTATTATCTTCTAAAGTTTGATAAGATAATGACTGAATACGTTTAACAATAAAAGTGAACAAAAAGATAATGTCAAAATAATCTCATGATAAGATATTCTGGATTAATTATTAAAAAAGATATTTTAACTTAATTATTCAGTTAATTTTCATGAAAATTGATCATTGGCGTGTTATAAGGACAAGTCAATGTATTTAAGCGATTTTAAGTTTTAAGATATAAGTATAATCATACAATAGTTAGTTTATGAGGAGAACTGACGATGAAATTCTTGAAAAATGAAAGATGATAAACTTATCCTTTGTTTTTCTGATGCTAAGTCTCAATTCACAAAGGTGTTACACAAACAATCTTATGCAATTCACATGAGTCTTAATTTTTAATGCACTTTCAAGAGGATATTAATGTCAATAACAAGAGTTAAAGTTATAAAAGGACAACTAAAATGGATGAAAAGAACATACGCCAAGAATATCGTTTAAGAAATATTATGTGAGGTACACCTTTATTATACATTTGTATCGCATTAAATTAAAATAAGTAAAAGAAGCATATGCATCTAATTAAAGTTTATCTATTCATCCCATAAATTCAAAGATATCCAATTATCTTAACCTCGACAAACAAGTTACCAAACACGATTCACATTGATCATTCACATAAACTTAAATGTCTCGCTTGATTAATACTCCTCTAACTCGAGCAATAAGGGTGAATCCGGACTAATTAGAAGAGAAACTTGAATTGGTAAGTTACATTACCAAGTGAAGGGTTCAGTTCATTGATGTTGGAGAAAATATTTATAGCTTTTCGAAAAACCAGAGCTTCAGCATCCAACTAATCATAAATGTGAGGCCAACTAGTCTAAACATAGTACCCATCAGATTTTTCAACCATAAATATGCTATCCATAGTTATGAGGACCACAGAGTTTCAGAAACCAAACAATTACATATCTACTGAAGGAAAATTAAGACACAGGACTGACAAGTGTGCAGCTAAAGCCAACATCTATGTTTAGACCAGTTGGCCTCAATTGTGTATCAATTTTTTATTTGAAAACAGTGGTGCTTGGACCAATTAGCATGCCCCTTGACTATTCCACCGGCTAACTCTGCTCTCATCAAGACTTACGCATAGCCACTGGCTAACACTACACACCAAAACTTACGGATATATCCACATTTATCAGTATCCTACTCAAGTAGTCAAAATTCATATGGTATCTCCACCATTGACACAGTGAAGATCACAGCAGAATTCACCCTGCTTCAGTCACAAATGCAATTAATCACCTTCATGTATGCTACTAATAGCGCTCCACTGGTGAAAAATTAAAAAACCATGAAAAGATTGCTTTACCGTTTCACTATAAAACTAGCTATAGTAAGAAAATCAACTAATGCAGCAAAGTGCACAGTTCATTGTTCAATCATCCTTAAAGGTACAATATTCACAGAGACAGGTAACTATCAAATGTGTATGGCTACGAAGTTAAAAGGCACAAAGCTCTCATGACATCAATCCGGAAGCTTTACGTGCGCGCCCTTAGAAGCATATGCCCAAAACTAAAACAAAAGCAGATGCCTGTATCTATTCATTTGCGCACATAATTGGGTCGATTTAAAGCTCATTGCCAGCTAACAATAGGCAATTCTTCTTCAGAAGCCAGGCTGCAGGGGCAAGCTAGCTCAAATCAAAATTGTGCTCTTCCTCTGCTTTTCTTGACGAGCTGATCCACCTTCCCTAGAAGATATGTTTCCCCTGAAAGAGTTGAAAACAATTTAATCTATATGAACAGAAAGTGACAATTGTGGACATACAAACCAATATTATATTATGCAAATCTCAAAAGACAGTACAGCAAAGCCAAAAGAACCAACTGCATTATAAGTGCAAAAGAAAAGCTACTCCAAAAGCAGCTTTAGCAATACTTAAGCAAGTCGGCTATGATAGGACAAAAATGCATGATAGTAGTGCCTTGTCATAAGCATAGAGCAAATCTCTTTAACCTGCCGTGTGTCATTTAGATTCACAAAAACAAAGGGAAAATTACACTCCACATCAACGTTTACACATGTACTTAATATTCGTAGCTATACTTTCAGCAAATTTACCATTCATATCTATATTTAAATCTTATAGCAAATACATGAAATAAGAGATTAATTGCTTTGAACTTAAACAGTGGCTCAGTTGGTTAGACCGCCTATTTAGTAAGCGAAAGTCTGGAGTTCGACTCTCAACAAGAACATTCTATTTTTCTGTATTTCTGTATTTCGCCTTAGTTGTATTTCTTGCGCGAACAAATACAGTCGATACAAGTTGTATGCATTGTATACACCATAGTATTTCACATTGATTACAGTTGATACATATTGTAAACGTTGCACAAATGAATACAAATGCGCGAATGAATACAGTTGATACACGTATTCATTGCGCGAATGAATACAGTTGACACAAGTTGTATTCGTTGCACGTTTGAAAACAAGTGATACAAGTTAGTAACAACTGAATAGTAGCTACGAATGGTAATTAGGCAAATTATAGTTACTACTTACTACGTTCAACCCAAGGAACTATTAAAGAAAATAAGTGAAGGCAAGATGCCCAATTTAATTGAACCAAACCATGTATTAAAAATTAGCCCACACTCAAAGAAACGCACATCTGAGTTGACAAGGATTCATCAGCTAAAACTTTGTCAAACCAAGACCAATTGAATTCAGAAACCAAGTCCGAAAATATGTCCTCTCATTTACATGTTAGCACAGAAACAAAGATATCAGCCCCAATCAGGAATATGCTATTGCATAATTCGGATAATACATTCTCTTTTTAGGAGAATCGACATAAACGGCTATGTAACAGAATTCAACAACACAGTGCTATGACTGAATCAGGAGGGATCATGTGCAGACACACGAATAAGACCCAAATATTTTCTTACATACAACATTAATAATCAAACAGACTAAGAAATCCCTTATCACAATAAATGAAGAACATAAACCAACTAAAAACTCCTGTATAAATGGATGAAAAAGATAAAGTCGGGCAGATCCAGTGATCAAAGTAAATATAAATTGTAACAGTAAGATTTTCAACCCTACTAAGCTAAATCCAGAGTCAATTTATCCATACATTACAGACAGATCTACAAATTACTATACCCCAACAACATCGCCTCAATGACAAGCTAGTTTGGGTCAGCTATACAAAATCCTCACTCTATCTATTTCGCTGATTGTGGAGTGTGGACTCATTTCATAACTAAGATTTTTTTTTCCTATCAAATTCACAACAAGCACAGTATAAGAAATTACCTCAGAAATGCCTGAATCTATCCAACCACTTGAACTCTACGCTCAGAAAGAGTTCATCTCAAGACAATAAGTTCTCCTCTTCAACAACATCCTCACAGCCGTCCCATAAGGCTCCTCAAATGCGGCAGCTACCCAATTCTCATCCTCTTTCTTAGGTGGCTGCTCACTGGGCCTAATCGCCACCAAAGTCGCCCCTTTGAGCACTGCTCCATTAGGCAACTCTAAATGCGGGGCATACCAAAGCCGCATATTCAGCGCAGGCACCAAAGTCCTCTTCGAAGCCAACGAAGCTGATAAAGGCTTCACCCTTAATTCCTCCAGCTGTTCCCTATTCATACACAACACTCCTTGTCCATCCCCATCTGTCAATACCAAACTGTCCAGTGTTTTGTGCTCTGCTATTATCGGCTGCAGCAGATAATGTCTAGCAGACGCTGCAATTAGCGAACTAATCGTCCACACTACGCGCAACTTCAAACCCCCGTTGGTGTAAAACGACTCCGGTATGCTCCCGTTATCCGTGCCTTCACCAACATTGTTGTCATTGTTATTCTCATTCTCCCACCCATTTCTACACTGTTCATCCTCGGTTCTAACACTATTATTGCTGTGGATGACAGAGGAGGCTCCAAGGATAACACAATTATCAAGAGTGGATCCAAAATCAGCTCTCCATTTCAATAACACACCATCATCAATCCCCAGCTCACCACTAGGCAATTCAATTCTCAGAATCTTGATCTCATTGAAATTCTTCAAAACTTGTGTAGGGGAATGGTGGGTCACAAATGTATGATCAAAATCACCATCAACATCACCCGAGTCTCCAGCATGTCGAGAAGAAACAGAGATGAATTGGGAAATGGATTGGAAGGGTTTAAGAAGGCCAGAGAAAACAAAGCGGAAAAGGGAGGAGATAGGATGGCGTGACTTATCGGAGGTAACGGCGGAAGTAACGGCGTTAGACGCCGACGGAGAGGACGAATCATCGTCGGAGATAACACAATCAACACGAACGATAACGCTATCGACAAGAGGGACAAGGGAATTGAACCGCTTCGAAACCAAACAGCATCTGCCTAAGGCTTTAACATCACCGATGTTGTTAAAGACTAAGAGAAGAACCGAGTCAGGTATCCGGTCGAAGTGATCAACCGGTTCAGGATATATCCTTCCACGTAGATCTGATCTGAACGACTCCATTTTCACCGAGGAAGAAGTTTTCAAAGTAAAACCGGAAAAGGGTTTATAGATCTATTAAAGCAGACATGGTTTGGGAAGAAGGGAATTTAAGGTATACTGGAAGAGGAATGTTTAGCTTTTTTCTTTTTTCCTGAGCAACACAAAGGGGAAAGGTGAAGGAGAGATATAGAGAGGCAGAACGGTGAAGAGGATGAGAGGATATTATGCGCGTTTTAGGGATAAAGTGTGTGTTCTCTGCTGTGGGGTGTGCAGGCTGGAGTGGTTGTGTGTTTCTGCTTCTTTTTTTTTTTATTTTTATTTTCCCTTTAATTTCTATTTTCTATTTTTTTTTATGACATCAAAAGTCTTTGGATCAACTTTGTGCTATATTTATTTTCAATCATTTGAAGTTTGGAATTTACCATTACTGTATACGGTAGAAATCGGGACTACCCGATTTTACTCTTTGGTCGAAGAGCTAGGACATCGAGCCCAGAATCGAACCCTCTTTTCAGACCGAGGTCGTCATCAATAATCGAGACCAGAAAGAGACAGAATCCAAAGTGACATCGGTATAGCTTAATAATGGAAAGGGCAAGTCCGCAACTGGACGAGGATCATGGCGTGAATCTCGGAACGAGTCAATCTACGACGATTAACCAGATGTTAATATGATTTCCTACTATAATTAGAAGTGTACCTTATTTAGGGCTCCTCTATTATATAAAGAGGAATTTCATTCATTTGTATACATCATTATTCATTGATAAAAATATATGCACTCGTTACTTTCTTGTTATTTCACTTACTGTTCTTCAGAGTTGCTTTACCATTTACTGTTCTTACTATTCCACCTCGTATTTATCCCAAGTCGAGGTCGAGGCTTAGCTTATATATGGTTAGATTTATTTTATTGTCTAATTCATCCATTAGTTTTCTAGTTTATCAATTGGTATTTGACGAAATCACATATCCTTAAAATCACAATATAAGTTTAATTGTTATCTGAATTTGAGGGTAAACAGTTTGGCGCCCACCGTGGGGCTAATGATAATAGTGATTATTCGGTACTGATTCTGATAGCACACATTATTTTACTCTTGTTCTTGTCAAGCATCTTTGCTTTCAGGTTAACACATGTCAAACTCACAAAACGCACCCACACATGGCGACAATGGTCTCGCGTTTCACGGGGAAAACGACAATGTAATTGCTCCAGGAGTCGAGATACCACAGGCTAGCCTCGGGGGAGCACCGGTTGAAAACCCAGTCGATGTCAGTTCACACTTTGCTTTAAATGCGGACCTAGGCGCAGACCCCGAAGGGAGTGTACGCAGAGAAGGCCGATCCGGTGGCCAAGGTACACAGGGCAGAGGAGACGGAGGAATTAGTCTCCAGGTGATATTCGAAATGTTACAGGCTCAGCAAGCCGCTATTGCTCAGCTACAAAATCAACATAGAACTTTGAGAGGGGTCGAACCAGAAACCACCCGCCGTATCGAGCTAGTGCCAGAGAGGTCGAATGGTAACAAATCGGGGACCGATCCTACAATAGTGAAAATGCTCGAGGAGCTCACCAAAAGAATTGAGTCAGGAGAGAAGAAAATCGAAGCTAATGATAAAAAAGTGAAAACATACAACTCCCGAGTTGATCAGATGTCGGGGGCACCGCCAATCTTGAAAGGGATGGATTCGAAGAAATTTGTACAGAACTCGTTCCCTCCGGAGTGCGGCTCTGAAACTCATCCCAAAGAAGTTTTGTATGCCGGATATACCTAAATACAACGGGACTACCGATCCCAACGAGCATATCACCTCCTACGCATGCGCCATCAAGGGTAACGATTTGGAAGATGATGAGATCGAATCTATTTTATTGAAGAAATTTGGGGAGACCCTATCAAAAAGAGCAATGATTTGGTACCACAATCTACCACCAAATTCCATTTACTCATTTGCCATGTTAGCAGACTCTTCGTAAAGGCGTATGCCGAGGACATAAAGGTTGCGACAAGGAAATCAGACCTTTTCAAAGTAAAGCAGAAGGATAATGAGATGTTGAGGGAGTTCATATCCCGATCTCAAATGGAACGCATGGAGTTTCCACCGGTCATAGATGATTGGACCGTTCAAGCTTTCACCCAGGGGTTGAATGAACAGAGTTCGATAGTATCGCGTCAACTGAAGCAGAAGCAAAATTTGATCGAATATCCAGCGGTAACTTGGGTCGATATCATAATTGGTACCAATCGAAGATCAGGGTCGAGGATGAACAACTAGGTGCTCCTTCCAGTTCAGTGTATGTTCGTAGCAAAAAACTAGAGGGACGTTGATCAGGAGCCTCGATCGAACAAAGACCGATATTAGCCATACATAATAGATCACGGTGGACCTGGGACTTATGAGTAAAAATGGTTTTGACAAGTATGCTGAGCCTACAGAGGCACCTCGATTGTCGGAATATAATTTTAGCATCAACGCATTGGGCATTGTATCGGCAATTGGATGAATCAAGGATACTAGATGGCCCAGACCCATACAGACCGATCATTCCCAAAGAAACCCCAATTTGATGTGTAAATATCATGGAACACATGGCCACAAGACCAAAGATTGCAGTCAATTAAGGGAGGAGGTAGCCCGTCTATTCAACGAGGGCCGCCTTCGAGAATTCCTAAGTGATCGAGCCAAGAGCCATTTCAGAGAAAGAGACGCCAACAGGAAAAATGAACAGGAGGAGCCACAACATGTAATTCATATGATCGTCGGCGGGGTCTATATTCCACAGACCTGTATTCAAACGCACTAAGGTGTCAATCACTAGGGACAAAATGGACCCGAGATTATGTTCCAGAGGGCACCGTATCATTCAACGATGAGGAAGCAGAAGGAATTTCTCAACCTCACAACGACTCTGGTAATTTCTATCTTATTAAATAAAGTTCAAGTTAAGCGTGTTTTAGTGGATCTAGGTAGCTTGGAGAATATCATCCGATCAAGGGTCGTGGAACAACTCGGCTTACAGGATCAATTCGTTCCCGTAACCTGGGTCTTGAACGATTTCAATATGGCCAGTGGAACAACTACATGAGAGATCATCCTACCAGTGAACGTGGCCAGAACTATCCAAGATACCAAGTTCCACGTGATCGAGGGCAACATGAGGTACAACGCCCTACTCGGCAGGCCCTGGATTCACAATATGAGGGCAGTCCCTTCGACTCTCCACCAAATAATGAAATTCTCGACGTCGGACGGAGTGAAAACAGTATATGGGGAACATCATGCTGCAAAGGAGATGTTCGCAGTCGATGAGGTAATATCGATATCGACACTATCAACATTGAAAGGATCAGACATCAAAGGGAAAAAAGAAGCCAAATAGCAATCACAGCCACCAGCCTCGACGGAATCGGGAAACAGGAAGTAGAAGAAGAAGAAGATTATTGGACTCCCCGAACTTTTGTTGTCCTCGAAGATTCCGACGCTACCAAATCAACGGTCGAAGAGCTGGAACATGTTATATTGATCGAGTACCTGCCCAAGCGAAAGGTTTACCTAGGAACGGGGTTAACTCCTGAACTCAGAAAAAAACTTATTAAATTTCTTATCAATAACATAGATTGCTTTGCTTGGTCCCACTTAGATATGACAGGGATTCCACCAAAGATAACAACATATCGGCTATAGCTGAACCCAAAGTTCAAGCCGGTGAAACAAAAGAGAAGGCCCCATTTCTAGGTAAAGAACACATTCATAAAGGACGAGGTAACTAAACTTCTCAAAATAGGGTCCATTCGGGAGGTGAAATATCTCGAATGGTTAGCCAGTGTAGTCGTAGTCCCTAAAAGGGGAACAAACTTAGGATGTGTGTAGATTATAAGGATTTAAATAAGGCATGTCCCAAATATTCTTTTCCATTGCCTAACATCGATCTTATGATTGACGCCATGGCCGGCCACGGGATCCTTAGTTTTCTCGATGCCTATTCCGAGTACAATCAAATTCAAATCAGCCTGGAAGGCCAAGAAAAGACTTCATTTATCACCAAGTATGGAACATATTATTATAACGTAATGCACTTCGGGCTAAAAAATACAAGAGCTACCTACCAACGCCTAGTAAATAAAATATTCGAAGAACAAATAGGTAAGTCAATGAAAGTATATATTGATGACATGCTAGTTAAATCCCTGCGCGCAGAGGACCTTTTGACACATTTGCATGGAACATTCAAGATATTGATAAAATACAACATGGTGCTCAATCCCGAGAATGTGCTTTTGGGGTCGGTTCGGGAAAGTTCCTTGGCTTCATGGTATCGAATCGGGGAATCGATCCCGATAAAATCAAGGCTATCAAAGACATCACTGTCGTAGACAGCGTTAAATCCATACAAAGGCTGACAGGGCGGATAGCCGCCTTAGGCCGATTCATCTCGAGATCGTCATATCGGAGCCATAGATTCTTCTCTCTACTCAAAAAGAAGAACGATTTCACCTGGACGCCGGACTGCCAATAGGCGTTAGAGGAATTGAAGCGATACCTCTCGAGCCTACTGTTTCTTCATACTCCAAAGGCAGATGAAAAACTTTACTTGTACTTGGCAGTCTCAGATATCGCAATAAGTGGTGTCCTGGTTCGAGAACAATTTCTTATTTATTATGTAAGTAGAACTCTAGGAGAAGCAGAAATTAGATATACACACTTAGAGAAATTGGCACTTGCAATGATAAGTGCCTCTAGGAAACTAAAACCGTATTTTCAATATCAACATATATGTGTATTAACCACTTACCCGCTTCGTAATGTTTTGCATAATCCCGAATTGTCAGGCCGATTAGCCAAATGGGTCGTCGAACTCAGTGTGTACGATATCAAATATTAACTCCGAATGACCATCAAGTCTCAAATTTTAGTAGAGTTTGTGGTCGATTTCACACCAACCCTCGTACCTGAAGTCGAAAGGGAACTTTTGTTAAAATCAGGTACATCATCAGGGGTGTGGGTCCTTTTCACAGATGGCGCTTCGAATGTGAAGGGGTCCAGACTAGGCATCATTTTGAAGTCGCCCACGGGCAACACTATTAGACAATCCATCAAAACTTCTAAGTTGACTAACAATGAGACCGAGTACGAGGCCATGATTGCAGGTCTCGAACTAGCTAAAAGCTTGGGAGTGGAAGTCACTAAAGCCAAATGCAACTCCTTGCTGGTAGTAAACCAAGTAAACAAATCTTCGAGGTTCGAGAGGATAGAATACAAAGGTATTTGGATAAGCTGCAGGTGACTTTGTACCGTTTTAAAGAATGGACCTTGCAACACTACCTCGAGAGCAGAATAGTGAAGCCGATGCTCTTGCAAATTTGGGGTCATCAGTCGAGGACGATAAAATCAGCTCTAGGACTGTCGTTCAACTCTCGAGATCCGTGATCGAAGAAGGTAACACTGAGATAAACTCCACAAGATTAACTTGGGATTGGAGGAATAAATATATCGAATACTTGAAAAATGGGAAGCTCCCATCGGACCCTAAAGAATCGAGGGCCCTACGAACAAAAGCTGCTCGATTCACATTGGCTGAAGATGGAACATTATACAGAAGGACGTTCGATGGACCATTAGCAGTACGTTTGGGACCAGGGGACACTGATTATGTTCTACGAGAAGCCCATGAAGGTACTTGTGGGAACCACTCCGGTGCCGGATCACTAGTTCACAAAATCATTAGAGCAGGATACTATTGGGATAGTATGGAAAATGATACTAAGGAGTTTGTTCGAAAATGTGATAAGTGCCAAGGGTATGCACCAATGATCCACCAACCCGAGAACAACTTCATTCGGTCTCCTATCCCCATGGCCATTTATGAAATAGGGGATGGATATCGTCAGCCCTCTACCATCAGCCCCATGTAAAGCTAAATTCATTTTGTTTATGACGAACTATTTTTCCAAATGGGTTGAAGCACAGACCTTCAAGAAAGTCAGAGAAAAAGAAGTTATAGACTTCATCTGGGATCACATCATATGCTGATTCGGGATACCTGCCGAGATTGTATGCGACAACGGAAAGCAATTCATCAGCAGCAAGGTAACAAAATTTCTCGAAGAGCATAAAATAAAAAAAGGATCTTATCGACATCGTATCATCCAAGTGGGAATGGACATGTCGAATCAATAAACAAAACTATCATTTAGAATCTGAAGAAAAGTTTGAACGACGCCAAGGAAAATGGAGAGAAATCCTACCCGAAGTCCTTTGGGCATATCGAACAACATCGAAGTCTAGTAGGGAGACAACCCCGTTCTCCTTAGTATATGGATTCGAAGCCTTGATTCCAGTCGAAGTCAGGGAACCCAGCGCCAGATTTTGACATACAACGGAAGAATCAAATCACGAGGCTATGAATACTAGCCTCGAACTATTGATAAGAAAAGAGAATCTTCCCTCGTTCGTGTGGCTGCGCAAAAACAACGCATCGAGAGATATTATAATTGGAGAACCAACCTTCGCTACTTCAGAATCAGAGACTTAATCTTAAGGAAATTCACCATCAACACTTGATATCCTAAAGGGAAACTCAACCCAAATTGGGAAGGACCCTATCAAGTCCTCGATATCGTTGGAAAGGGATATTACAAGCTGGGCACGGTAAGTGACGAGAAATTACCAAATAATTGGAACATCTCACTCCTCAAGAGATATTACTATTAAGGTATGACCTTCTCCCTTTTCATTTACGTTTTATGCTAACTTATTTTTAGGTATTCGAGCAAAATATCAGAATTATCATCGAGCAAGAAGATATTAGGACCCTAAAGCACGCGTTGCACTCTTTTTCCCTTTGACTAGTTTTTATCCCAAATGGGTTTTTCCGGCAAAGTTTTTAATGAGTCAACCATTGTTCGTGCTGACTTAGAGTATCCGAGTTCTCCTTACATTCAACCTCTAATACTAGGGGGCATCATCCTCGGATGTTTTATTTTCAAGGAAAGTACTTTATGACAAAAGGGCCTCGGTAGGAAAAACATTGTAATGGGTCAAACGGTCAAATGAACCGTGTCCATATAGATTATTCGGGCCCTAACGGCAAAACATGTATGCATGTATGAATTATTCAAAGAAGTATTTTCCTTATCAAATATCCGGTGCCTCAACAAAAAATTTCTACTTTACAAGCTCCGTACTTATGATTTTCCGTGAAAAATAGCCCGAGGGCCAAAATGCAACTATACGATCGATCCCCTACTCGGGGGTGCCATCGAAAATAGACATGTTCGAATCATTTAAACTCGAAACCACAAGACCTCAAAGAGGCATTCCCAGATTTATAGGCCAAGGCCATCATTCTCGAGGACTACACTTTGAACAAATTCGAAGTGTTATTGGGAAATAATCCTAAGAGGCATAATCAAAGGCTACGGCCAAACTAATGCGGTTCGGAGATGTCTGAATCCCGCAATAAAAATAAGCCTTTGAATTCTTTGAAAACCGGTTAAAAAAGGCTACCCTCAGCAAAATAATCAAAGGGCTTCGATAAAATCAGCCCTCGAAAAACCTTAAGAGGTATCGAATCATTCAAATAAAAACTTGTGCTAAGGCACAAAAAGCAAAGGGGTTTCGATCAACATTAAACCCTCAAAAAACCCAATGGGTAAAATATACATGCTAAGGCATAAGAAATTTTTACCAAGTCTTTAAGCCGAAAGAGGGAAAAAATAGCCATCCCTTAGAGGCCGTATTGGCCCGATTCAACGAGTATAAGGGATAATAAATTTAGAGTTCATTCTCGCTCAATTCGAACCTGAGGGTTCCCCTACTTTGAGCCCGAATAAAAACTCATCTGACCACAGCTTGAGGATTCATCATTACTCGATACAAACCTTAAGGGTTTTGTTTCTCTGAGTTCGAGTCATACTCGAACTCGACTATAAAAACAGTACTATTGTGACTTCGACCAAGTCACCCAAAACCAAAGTCTCGAACATATTGTTCAAAGCATAAAAATGTGCTAAACTTTTACAAGGCACAAAGCATGTTTGAAGACAAAATTTGAGAAAGCATTCAAAAGAAAAATTTCTTTATATATATATATATATGCGTGTGTGTGTGTGTGTGTGTGTGTTCGAACAAAAATATGTACAAGAGACCGACAAGGGTCTTACAAAAAGAGAAAGGGAAAAATAATATCCTAACTATGCCCCGGATTGACTTCTTCCTCGGGGGCAGCTTCTTCTTCGGGCCCCTCACCATTATCAGACCCGCCTTGGTTTCCTTCATCATCATCGTCATCATCGAAGGAGGCACGTAACCTAGCATCGGCTTCAAGCACCTTAGCTTGATCTATCTCCTCGGAGAGGTCAAAGCCTTGAACATGGATTTCCTCGAGGGTCTCCCTCTGAGATTGGCACTTAGCCAGATCATTACTCCACCACACTCGATCGGTGGCCTCCCTCAGGTGAGTTTGGGAAGCCTCGGCATCAGCCAGGTACACGGCTATGGACTTGTCAGCTAAGACCTTCACCTTTTCGACCTCCGCCTTGGCCTCAGCAAGCTCGGCCTCGCGTTCTTCGATCCTCCTGGCCTGGACTGAGCTCTTCTCTTTAGTGCTCCGAAGTTGAACTTCGGCCAAAGACAGTTTGACCGAGGCAACCTCTTTTTTTGCAACAAGGTGGTCTATGCCCTCTTTTCACCGATGGCAGTCAAATTTAACTTGATCGACTTCCCCTGGAACAGATCGATCCTTTCAATTTTCTGCTGCAACTGAGACATCGAAATGTTAGCCTCCACCCTCGGGTCAAGCCCATATTTTTTCAAAAGGGCAGTTACCTGCTCGTTCAACTCGGTCTCCTCCTTACGAGCCTTGGTCAATTCTGGTCGAAGATCCTTGAGATCTTCATCCTTTTGCCCCTAAAGAAGCTTGAGGGAATTTCTCTCATCCAAAGCCTTCTGTAGCTCAGCCTCGCATTGGATCAGATCGGCCCGAGACTTGGAAAAGGCCTATATGAGAAGAAAACAAGTTAGACTGAAGGAAGGAGAAGAAAAGGAGAATTACAACAGTTAATACTTACTTGGGATAGAAGATGGTTGGCCTCTTCAAAAAGGGTGGACGCATCGTTAAGGTCAGAGGCATCATCGACCCCAGTAAAGCAATCCCAAAAGGGATCCTCTTCACTAGGGTTTCAGCCTATGTCGGGGGTCCCCATGGCCCGAGCATCTCTTATCGCTTCCTCAGAGTAAGCCGGCAAAGAAAGTGAATGACCTATTGTCACTGCCCCGAGTGAGTCACTCGGGGCGTTCTAATCGGCTTTCGGGATCTCAGAACCGGCCCCCTCTGGTATGTTTGTGGATGGTCGAAAAACAATCTCGACCTCGGGCGATTCAGGATGCTCACCCGAACATTTCTTGGAAGCCTCCTCATCATGAGGCTTGATCTCAGCAATCACCTCTGGTTTTGGAGGTTTGGCGACCTCGACAACCTTCATGGGTCGAGCCACCAACGCCGAGGCGTCACCTTCTTCTTCTTCCTCATCTTCTTCTTCTTTCAAACGTTGGACCGAGTCCATAGTGAGAGAAATGACCTTCCTCCTGGTCCTTCGAGCTGGGGCCTTTTTGGGTTTGGAGTCCTCACGTGACGAGACCCCTACCTCTTATTATCTTTCCCCCATTTCGGAACCGAGTACTTAAACTCTTCCTCACCGCTCGGAGGCCTCAAACAGCGTCCTTGTTCAGTCATGCATAAAAGAAACTTATTAAGGAAGAGAAACATTAGAAGTACCTTGGGAATAAAGAAGAAAACATTCGCCGTGATTCTTTGCCTCCCATTTGCTATTTTCCAAGTCATGCCAACATCGCTCGGCATAGGAAGAAGTCGAGGCCAACTTATGAACCCAGTCCTCGAGGTTGGGAACCACAAAGGGCATCTAGGAAACCGTTGCATAACAAATAAAAAGGTTACATAAAGCAAAAAATAGAGTATGAAGACTAATGGGTAGTATGTTACTTACGATCGGGGTTCCACTTCTCGGGGAATGAAAGTTTCTCCTCTAGGATGAGGTCTCAGGTCCCTACCCGCACGAACCGACTTATCCAACCCTGGTCCTTTTCCTCATCAACGCTCGCGAACAAAGACTTTGTTGCTCCGCGTTGGAGCTTGATCAACCCTAAAAAATTTGGGGTCGATATAATTGCATGAGGTGGCTGAGAGTGAACTGCAGTCCCTCGACCTTGCTGGAAAAGAAGCGGAGCATGGTCACAATATGCCAGAACGAGAGGTGAACCTAGCCAAGGGTGACATGGTACCTCTTGTAAAAGTCGACGATAACTGGGTTGAGAGGACCCAATGTAAAGGGGTAAGTGTAAACACTTATAAACCCCTTTACATGAGTGGTAATACTCTCTTCAGGAGCGGGGATCTGTATCACGACCTTGGCCCCCCAGTTACAATCTCTCTTCACAACTTCGAGGCAGCCTGCTGTTATGGAGTAGATATGCCTCAACACGTGCTCGCATCGGCCTGGGACCGATGAGAGGTTCTCGACTTTGAAGTCGGATTTTAAAACACATGGGCTAGGAACATACTCGTGAGGGAGCGGTTCCATTGGTGTTTTGACACCGGCCGGCCGGGAAGAAGAGGAAGAAGCTTTCTCCTTTTGTGAGACAGTTTTGGAGGTTTTCTCCATTGATTCAGGTAGAATAAAACGGAAAAAGGTGAAACTTGGTATTTTGATACTAAGAAAGTTGACTCAACTGCTGGTGAAAGAGAAGAGATGGAGAGAGTTTGAGAGACTTAGAGAATTTGATGAAGGTAAAAGTAAAAGTTTGATTCAACAAAACTGTCTCTATTTATAGGGTTACGACGACGGTTCGGTGGCGCTAGTGGCCGACCGTCCACTGACAAACATTAATGGTTTGGGGAACTATACCAACGAGATATTTCGGTCACCTCCATCGCTTACGTCACGAGGATGATATCACTATCGAGATCTCCAGAAAATCAAGGCTCAAGTCGTTTCTTATCATTTTACTCTAAAAAACGAGGGGACTATCTGTATACAGTAAAAATCGGGGCTACTCGATTTCACTCTTTGGTCGAAGAGCTAGGACATCGAGTCCAAAATCGAAGCTTCTTTTCAGACCGAGGCCGACATCAATAATCGAGGAAAGAAAGAGACAGATTCCGAAGTGACATCAGTATAGCTTAATAACAGAAAGAGCGAGATATCCCCGATTGGTCGAGGATCATGGCGTGAATCTCGTTACGGGTCAATCTACAACGGTTAATCAGATGTTAATATAATTTTCTACTATAATTAGAAGTGTACCTTATTTAGGACTCCTCTATTATATAAAGAGGAATTCCATTCATTTGTATCCGTTATTCACTGATAAAAATATATACACTCGTTACTTTCTTGCTATTTCACTTACTGTTCTTCAGAGTTGCTTTACCATTTTATGTTCTTACTATTCCACCTCGAGATTATCCCAAGTCGAGGTCGAGGCTTTGCTTATATACTAGTTTGATTTATTTTATTATCTAATTCATCCATTCGGTTTCTTGTTTATCAATTGGTATTGGACTAAATCACATATCCTTAAAACCAAAATATAAGTTTAATTGTTATCCGAATTTGAGGATAAACAACTATTTTAGATGCGCGCTACATAAAGTTCCGATAAGGAATATTAGCACTCTACATCAATAACAACTTACTTATACGATCCAACAAGTGGGATTTAGGGAGGGTGGGATATAGGCATACCGTACCTATCTTGTGTGACATAAAGAGTCTATTTCCATATAACCCTCAATTTAAGAAATTTTAGAACTTTATAAAAAGTAATTATATTCTCAGAGTCCCAACCTAAAACTTGTGATTGAGAGTGAATGTGCTTTATTTTCTAATACAAGTATAAGTAACTTTGTTAATGTGTAACCTAAAATTTGACAAATAAGTTAAATCAATTAAATTTGTAAAATTAAGCGTCGATCAATTGATTTAGTCCAATTGAGTTGATCTTTATAAATAGAAGATGAACAAATGAAGCTGATAGTAGCAAATAACAACAATGAGAATAAGAACGATATGAAAATAATAAAGCAAAAGGAAAGAGCTTCCTATTGATAAATCTTTTAGTAGACCTAGTAGCTTATCATAGCGGAAAGCAAGTAGCAATTTTGGTATAATAACATTAATACAATATTCCAATCAGACCCAATATAAATGGGGAAAAGGGAATTTATGCTCTAGTCTTCACATAACAATTTCCCTAATTCTCGCCTGGTCATTACTTGCAATTTTTGCATTTAACCCGAATCTCGTCGGTTACATTTGTATAAGGCATAACTAACAGGCACAAACACAACTATGGGTGGATCCCACGTATCTCAGAGTCTAATATGTCAAGGTGAATACTTATCTGGAGTCTTGCAGCTTCCGTATATGTCTCCCCATGGTTTTCATCAAAACATGTCATGTCATTCCGGAGGTGATGTCTGCAACTCAGGTCTTTCGTCCTAGAAAACTGGGGACACAATTAGGGAGTACTTGCCATGTTGTACACGGTCAAAATTGTATGCCCGATTCTGTAGGCTCGGGAGGTTACATCGAGGGTTAAGGCCAAATTCATATGCCCTGATTCTGTAGGCTCGAGAGGTCAGATCGAGGGTGGAGGTTCTGTAAAGGCCAAGCACGGGCTCGAAGGCAAAATAAGAGGCCCGTAGACCTAAGTGTCGTAGATCATCGGAGTCGAGTACGATCATTGCCAAAATAGTACCATTGTGAGTCTGTTACGGAAAGACAAGATTCTCGCCACATCCCCAAGATTATGGCGTAAATTCAGGAATAGATTTATACGAATTAGTACGAAACCGTACTAGGCAGTTATACATCTGTCCCAATAATATTCTTTACTGTAAATAGAAATGTACCTTATTCAGGGTTTCCCTCCTATATAAAAGGGACCCCAATCATTTGCAAAGATAATCTAATCATTGGCAAAGAATATACTCTTTACTTTTCGCTCATTGTCCATCAGAATTGTCCTTTAAACTTTATTGCCTTATTGTTCTTAATTCCCATTGAGGTCACCGAGATCGAGGTCACTGGTGCTTAAGCAACACTAGTTTGGTTCATTTATTTTTTTCATTTACATCTTATATTACTTTCTTATTAACTGGTATCGAACTAGATCACGTATCTTTAAAACCACAAATCAAATTCAATTGTTACTCATATTTTCGAGATGTTAAGGGAGTTCGTATCCCGATTTCAAATGGAACAAATGGAGTTACCGCTAGTCTCTGATGACTGGGTTGTTCAATCTTTCACTCATGGACTAAATGAACAGAGCTCGATAGCGTCAAAACAGTTAAAAAAAAACTTGATTGAGTACCCCGCTGTGACTTGGGCAGACATGCATAACCGATATCAGTCAAAGATCAGGGTCGAGGACGAATAGTTGGGAGCCCCTTCGGGTTCAGTTTATCCAAGCAGATTGGAAACAAAAGGTTCGAAAGACGCAGACGGGGATACAAGACCGAACAAAGATAGGTATCATCCATATGCCGAAGAGCGAAGTAACATTTCGAGGCGTAATACACCTTAGAATGATTCAAAATCGAAAAAACTTCCTCGGTCCCTGGTCGATGTGAACCCATGTCTCGGTATATCAGTTTAATAACCGAAGCCGAACTTAAGTAGGTAAAAATAGATTTCCAATGAGAGGGAAAAGATGTGGTGGTCCCTTCCTCTGAAGAGGACATTACTACTCACAAGGCAGGGTACCTGAGTGTATATTCCTATCCATTTATGTTGGGTCCCGTAGATCCTGCTCTGGGTCCCATAGACCCCCAGTCATTCTCAATTTTTGTCAACAGTACCAAGTGACGCTCGGTCAGATCTATCACCCGTTCTGGCGAATCATCCACCTGATTAGGTACTTCTTGAGCCAGGTCAAGGGGATGTCTTTTACCCTCGACCATCTGGTCAGGCTATAAAACCCTCGTCTTCATTAAGGTGGCCTGATAAAGCTGCAACGCCGATCCTCGAAGTCTTTCTTCTCCAGCATCGATGAGGATAAGGACCGAGGATGGATGAGCCAATTTGTCCGAATCAGGACCTCCGACCTGATTCCTGCTGAGAGGATGCCATTCCACTAGGAATGGAACATGTAACGTAAGTACAGGTCTATCGATATCAATCGAATATTCCACTCTTTTTGCTTTTTCTCGACCTTATCCCTTTCTCGATCTCATTTTTTCATAATGATGCATCCGTTTCTTGGTTTCCCAGTGCGATTCCAGACCTCTCGAGCTAGGTTCGGCAACTAGCCTCTACTTCTTCATACACCAAACGCAGCTGGCGTGACTTGGACAAAGGTCGATGGGAGGCAAAAAATCATGGTGAGTTCTACCATTTGCATATTTGTGTTCCTTAGTGAAATACTTACTTTTACTTTTATGCAGGCCTCGGAGATGCCGTTGCTATACGCCCGCCCCCGCCCGGTGAAGGGGAGATCCCAAAACCTTCTAAGGAGAAGAAAAGGAAGAGGGTATCACCTGAAAGCTCCCCGAAGCCAAGGAAAATGCAGCTTCGAAATCCTAAGGCCGATACCGTGGCCTTATCTCCAGAAATGGCTGAACGTCTTCGTGTTGAGAATGAAGAGAGAGACAGTGTTGACGGCAAAGATAATGGATGCCCGTTGGTATCTCAGAAAAGAGGAAGCACTGATTCTTCAGAGGCCGCTGAACCGATGGTGATAGATGCAGCTTGGTCTCGAGCTGAAGAAATTTCTGACGGGAGCTCGAGCAGAGTCCCCGAGCCATCGATTGACAAGAATGAGCCTCGTTCTGGGGGGCATTTGGCTGCGGCCTAGCTTAAGTTATCATGTTCCCTCAACCATGCTAGGCTGGAGTCCTAGAGACAAACTCTCTAGGAGGTGCATGCTCGAGGCTTCGACATCTCAACCGACATTGGAAAGGCGAAAACTTTGGAGGAAGAGGCAGCTGCTTTGCTCTCCGATGATGATGGTTCCACTAGTGGCTTAGAGAGCGAGGGAGACGAGGATAAAGTCCCCGAGGAGGAGGTCCCCGAAGATTGAGCTACCGAGGATACAGTTCCTGGGGATGTTGCCTCCGAGAATGTAGCCCCGAAATAGATTAGGTTCTTTTTTCTTTTGTGTCAGGTCCTCTCGTGGGTGTTGTAAATATTTTTTGTAAACATCTCTTATGAATAAAAAGAACCTCTTTGCTTCATTGTTGAATTCTGTTTTGTCTTTATCTTGTAGAAAATTTTGATAACTTCAATGATCAAGTGAGCATTGGCTCGGATTCTTAATATAACAACCCTTAGGTTTTTTAACGATCAATGGGTGATCTTCGAACTTATAATAAAATACCTCGAGTTATGTTTAAGCCGATTTGATGCGAGCTCGGGATGATGGGACTCTTGAGTCAGAGCTGAGCAGGTCTCGAACTCCATATGCTTCAGTCATCATGATCTTTAGTATTGGTCCTTAGCTCTTTTAGGTCGGCCCTTAGGCTCTTTAAGTAGGGCCAACTTGGCCTCTAAAATGACTATAATTTTTCCCTATTTTCGGCTAAAAGACTTAGTGAAAATTTTGGTATGCCTTAGCATGTGTCTTTTGTATCCGTTGGATTTTTTGAACGTTCGATCATTTGGAACCTCGTTTGTAATTTGTCGTGTAACGATAATTGACTATCTTTTGAGATTTTTCGAAGGCTGATGTTATCGAAGCCTTTAAATTATTCGAGGGTTGGTTTTATCGAAGCCCTTTATCTTTGAGCCGCATTGTTCCGGCCGTAGCCTTTTCATATGACCGTAGTATTTAATATGGGCGTAGCCTTTAATGTGGCCGTGGCCTTCAGGTATGTCTCTTGGACTTGTTTCTCGATAACCTTTCGAAATTTTTGAAAAGGTTAGTCCCCAAGTATGGTGGCCTTGGCCTTTATATCGAGGGGATGCCTCTTAGAGGTCTTATGAGTTTTAGCTTTCGATGATTCAGATGTTGACTGTTGATGACAGTTTCAGAATATTTAGGGTGCGTTTGTGATTTGGCTCTTGATCCGTTTCTTGTAGAATTATAAGTATGAAGATCGTATAACAGTAGACTTCTTTGAGACACAAAATGTTTTGATATAGTAAGAATGCTTCTTAGAATAATTGATACATGCGTACATGTTTTTCCATCAGAGGCTCGATTATTCTACATCGACACGGTTCATTTGATCGTTTGGCCCATTACAAATTTCTCCTATCGAGGCCCTCTTTGGCGTGAAGTCTTTTCCTTGAAAATACAACCTCCGAGGGTGATGCCCCTCAATATTTGAGGTTGGTTGAAAAGAAGCCCTGAATACTTGTTGAGTTCTCCTTAGGTAGCATATAAATGTTGCCTCGTTAAAAACCTTTCCGGAAAAACCCATTTGGGATAAAACCTGATCTAAGGGAAAAAGAGTGCAACGCATGCTTTAAAACCTAAGGTGTTTGGGTTGAAGGATGCCTCGAAGCCTTCAATTGAACCTCTTAAAGGAGTTAGTCTTAAATATAAATGTAAATAAAAGGGAGAAGGTCATAACTTAGCAATAATATTTTTTGAGTAGTGATACGTTCCAATTGTTTGGTAGTTCCTCGCCTTCCGTTGTGCTAAGTTTGTAGGATTACGACTCCGATGACTCGGTACGGTCCTTCCCAAATGGTCTCCAGGATTGAGGGTGACTTTTCTTATAACTAAGTCCCCGACTCCTAAATGGCAAAGGTTCGCCCTTCTGTTATAATACCTCTCGATCCTTTGCTTTTGTGAGGCCATTCGAACTTGTGCGGCTTCACGTATTTCATCTAATAGTTCGAGTCAAGTGTTCATAGCCTCGTGGTTCGATTCCTCAGTAGTATGCTGAAACCTGGCACTAGGTTCCCCGACCTCGACCGGAATCATTGCCTTAGACCCATACACCAAAGAGAACGGGGTTTCCCCCGTGCTTGAATTCGACATTGTCCGATACGCCCATAGCACCTCGGGAAATACTTCTCTCCATTTCCCTTTAGCATCATTCAATCTCTTCTTGAAGTTTTGAATGATAGTTTTGTTTGTGGACTCGCCCTGGCCATTTGCACTTGGGTGATAGGGCATTGATAGAATCCTTTTGATTTTATGGTCTTCGAAGAACTTTGTCACTTTGCTGCCGATAAATTGCTTCCTGTTGTCACATAATTTCGGCGGGTATCCCTAACCGGCACACGATGTCGTCCCATATGAAGTCAATGACTTCTTTTTCTCTTATTTTCTCGAAGGCCTGTGCTTCTACCCATTTTGAAAAGTAGTCAATCATAAATAAAATAATCTTATCTTTACCTGGTGCCGTTGGTAGGGGCTGACGATGTCCATCCCCCATTTCATGAATGGCCATGGAGATAGGACCGAATGGATTTGTTCACCGGGCTGATGGATCATCGGTGCGAACCTTTGGCATTTGTTAGACCGTCGAACGAACTCCTTAGTATCTTTTTTCATGCTATCAATGTAATATCCAGCTCTAATTACCTTGCGAACCAAAGAGTGGCGCCAGAGTGGTTCCCACAAGTGCCCTTGTGGATTTCTCACAATACATAATCGGTGTCTCCTGGTCCTAAGCATACTTCCAGCGGTCCATCCGAAGGTTCTTCTGTACAATGTTCCATTTTCATCAAGCGAGAATCAAGCTGCTTTGGCTCGTAAAGCTCTTGACTCCTTTGGGTCCGAGGGGAGCTTTTCGTGCTTTAAGTATTCAACGTATTTATTCCTCTAATCCCACGTTAAACTTGTCAAATTAATCTCCGCATGGCCTTCCTCGGCCACAGACCTTGAGAATTGGACAACAGTCCTGGGACAGTATCATCTTCCTCGACCGAGGACCCCAAATTCTCAAGTACATCGACCTCACTGTTCTGTTCTCGATGTACATGGTCTAGTGTCCATTCTTTGAAGCGGTGCAATGTTACTTGAAGTTTGTCTAGGTACCTTTGCATTCTATCTTATCGAACTTAGAAGCTTCCACTTACTTGGTTTACAACCAAAAGAGAGTAACACTTGGCCTCAATGACCTCCGCTCCCAGGCTTTTGGCTAGTTCGAGACTTGCAATCATGGCTTCATACTCGGCCTCATTGTTAGTTAATCTAGATGTTTTGCTAGATTGTCTAATGATATTTCCCGTGGGAGATTATAAAACAATACCAATCTCGGACCCTTTTACGTTTGAGGACACACTTATATTCAATGAAGAAGACACCGAGGGCCTGTCTTAGCCACACAACGATGCACTGGTAATTTCTATTCTATTAAATAAAGTTCAAGTTAAACGTGTTCTTGTGGATCTAGGTAGCTCAGTGAACATAATCAGGTCGAGGGTCGTAGAGCAGCTCGGGCTACTTGACCAAATCATACTTGCATCTCGAGTCTTGAATGGATTCAACATGGCAAGCGAAACATGAAGGGGGAAATCATCCTCCCCGTGAACGTGGCCGGGACTATACGGAATATGAAGTTTCATGTCATCGAAAGTGACATGAGGTATAATTCTTTGCTTGGAAGGCCATGGATACATAGAATGAGGGAAGTGCCGTCAACCCTTCATCAAATGATGAAGTTCCCAACAAAAGATGGCGTAAAGACGGTGTATGGAGAGCAACACGCAGCAAAGGAGATGTTTGCAGTCCATGACTTAACACCAGTATCAACGCCCTCTACATCGGAAAAGTCGAGCATCAAGGTTAAATAGGTAGCCAAATAGAAATCACAATCCATATCCTAGACTGAGCCCGAGGAACATTTGATCGAAGATGAAGAATAAGACTTCCTCACCCCTCGAGCTTTCGTTGCCCCCAAAGAATCGGATGCGACGAAGTCCACGATCGAGGAACTGAGCAGGTATATTGATCGGGCATCTGCCGGAATGGAAGGTGTACTTGGGAACGAGATGAACCTTTGAACTCAGGAAAAAAACTTTCTCATTCAATTCCTTATCGATAACATTTATTGCTTTGCTTGTTCCCACTTAGATATGACAAGGATCCCACCTGAGATAACCACTCATCGATTGAGTGTCGATCCCAGATTTAAACCGGTGAAGCAAAAGAGAATACCCCAGTCCATGGTAAAGCACACATTCGTAAAGGACGAGGTAACTAAGCTTCACAAAATAGGGTCCATTAGGGAAGTAAAATATCACGAGTGGCTAGCTAATGTAGTAGTAGTCCCTAAAAAGGGAAACAAGCTTAGAATGTGTATAGATTACAAAAATTTGAATAAGTCATACCCTAGAGACTCTTTCCCACTGCATAACATCGATCGTTTGATCGACGCCACGGCAATCCACGAGATTATTACTTTTCTCTACGCCTACTCCGGGTACATTCAAATTCAATTGAACACGGAAGACCAGGAAAAGACTTCATTTATGACGAAATATGGAACATATTGCTACAATGTAATGCCCTTCGGGCTAAAAATACAGGAGCTACATACCAACGCCTAGTTAATAAGATGTTTGAATAGAAAATAGGCAATGCCTAGTTAAGTCCCTACACGCAGAGGACCGTTTGACTCATTTGTAGACAACGTTCGAGATCTTAAGAAAATACAACATGAAACTCAACCCCAAGAAATGCTCTTTCGGAGTCGGCTCAGGCAAGTTCCATGGTTTCATGGTATCACATAGGGGGATCAAGATCAACCTCGAAAAAATTAAAGCCATCACGGAAATCACCATCCTTAACAATGTGAAGGCCGTACAAAGGCTAACCAGGCGTATAGCTTCCCTGGGCAGATTTATCTCGAGGTCATCGGACCGGAGTCACCAATTCTTCTCGCTACTTAAAAATAAAAATGACTTCACATGGACTCTGGAAAGTCAGCAAGCGTTGAAGGAGTTAAAACGGTACTTATCGAGCCCACTTCACACTAGAAAGGAAGGCGAAAAACTTTATTTAGACTTGGACGTGTCTGAGGTAACGGTAAGTGGTGTGCTGGTTCGAGAAGAACAAAGTACACAATTTCCTGTTTATTATGTAAGTCGAACCTTAGGAGATGCTGAAACTAGGTATCCATATTTAGAAAAGTTAGCACTTGCGCTAATAAGCGCATCTAGAAAACTAAAACTATATTTTCAATGTCATCCCATATGTGTGTTGACTACATACCCACTTCGAAATATCTTGCATAAGCCCGAGATATCGGGCTGATTAGCCAAGTGGGCCATCGAACTTGGAGGATACGATATCGAATATCAACCCTGAACGACCATCAAGTCTCAAATTTTAGCAGACTTTGTGGCAGATTTTACACCTGCCCCCGTACCCGAGGTAGAAAAGGAACTTCTTCTAAAGTCGGGTATATCCTCGGGGGTATGGACCCTCTTCACGGACGACGCCTCAAATGTGAAAGGGTCCAACTTGGTATTGTTTTAAAACCGCCCACGGGTAACATAATTAGACAATCTATCAAAACTTCTAGATTAACTAACGATGAGGCCGAGTATGAGGCCATGATTGCAGGTCTCAAACTAGCCAAAAGCCTGGGAGCGGAGGTCATCAAGGCCAAGTGTGACTCTCTTTTGGTTGTAAACCAAGTAAACAGAATCTTCGAAGTTCGAGATGATAGAATGCAAAGGGACTTAGACAAACTTCAAGTATCATTGCACCGCTTCAAAGAATGGACACTAGACCATGTACCTCGAGAATAAAACAGTGAGGCCGATGCACTTGCGAATTTGGGGTCATCGGTCGAGGAAGATGATATTGTTCCGGGGACTGTTGTCCAATTGTCGAGTTCCGTGTCCTAGGAAGGCCATGCGAAGATTAATTTGACAAGTTTAACATGGAATTGGAGGAATAAATACGTTGAATACTTAAAGCACATAAAGCTCCCCTAAGACCCAAAAGAGTCGAGAGACTTACGAGCCAAAGCAACTCGATTCTCGCTTGATGAAAATAGAACATTGTACAGAACAACCTTCGACGGACCGCTGGCAGTATGCTTAGGACCAGGAGACACCGATTATGTATTGCGAGAAATCCACAAGGGCACTTGCGGGAACCAATCTGGCGCTGACTCTTTGGTTCGCAAGGTAATTAGAGCTAGATATTACTGGGATAGCATAGAAAAAGATACTAAGGAGTTCATTCGACGGTGTGACAAATGGCAAAGGTTCACACTGATGATCCATCAACCCGGTGAACAACTCCATTCGTTCCTAGTGGCCATTCATGAAATGGGGGTTGGACATCGTCGGCCCCCTACCAACGGCACCAAGTAAAGCTAAGCTTATTTTATTTATGACTGACTACTTTTCAAAATGGGTAGAAGCACAGGACTTCGAGTAAATAAGAGAAAAAGAAGTCATTGACTTCATATGGGACCACATCGTGTGCCGGTTCGGGATACCCGCTGAAATAGTATGTGACAACGGGAAGCGGTTTATCGGCAGAAAAGTGACAAAGTTCTTCGAAGACCATAAAATCAAAAGGATTCTATCAAAACTCTATCACCCAAGCACAAATTGCCAGGCTGTGTCCACAAACAAAACTATCATTCAAAACTTGAAGAAGAGATTGAATGATTCTAAAGGGAAATGGAGAGAAGTATTGCCCGAGGTTCTATGGGCATATCGAACAACATCGAAGTCCCGTTCTCTTTGGTGTATGGGTCCGAAGCATTGATTCCGGTCGAGGTCGGGAAACCTAGTGCCAGGTTTCAGCATACTATCGAGGAATCGAACTATTAGATGAAAAACATGAAGCCACACTAGTTCAAATGGCCGCACAGAAGCGAAGGATCAAAAGGTATTATAACAGAAGGGAGAACTTTCGCCATCTCAGAGTTGGGGACTTAGTTCTAAGAAAAGTCACCCTCAATACTCGAGACCCAAATGAAGGGAAGCTAGGCCCAAATTGGGAAGGACCATACCCGAGTCATCGGAGTTGTAGGGAAGGGGTCCTACAAACTTAGCACAATGGAAGGCGAGCAACTTCCAAACTATTGGAACGTATCACTACTAAAAAAATATTATTGCTAAGGTATGACCTTCTACCTTTTATTTCCATTTATATTTAAGTCTAAATCCTTGCAGGTGTTCAATCAAATGCTTTGAGAAATCCTTCAACCCGAATACCTTAGGTTTTAAAGCATGCGTTGCACTCTTTTTTCCTTAGATCGGGTTTTATCCCAAATGGGTTTATTCGGCAAGGTTTTTAATGAGGCAACATTTATATTCTACCTAAGGAGAACTCAACAAGTATTCAAGGCTTCTTTTCAATCAACCTTGAATACTGGGGGGCATCACCCTCATAGGTTGTATTTTCAAGGAAAATACTTCACGCCAAAGAGGACCTCGATAGAAGAACTTTGTAATGGGCCAAACGGTCAAATGAACTGTGTCCATGTATAATAATCGAGCCTCTGAAGGAAAAACATGTACGCATGTATCATTATTCTAAGAAGCATTCTTACTATATCAAAACACTTTGTGTCTCAAAGAAGTCTACTGTTATACGAGTTTCATGCTTATAATTCTACAAGAAACGGCTCAAGAGCCAGAGCGCAAACACACCCCAAATATTCGGGAACTGTCATCAACAGTCAACATCCAAATAATCGAAAGCTTGAACTCATAAGACCTCTAAGAGGCATCCCCTTGATATAAAGGCCAAGGCCACCATACTCGGGGACTAACCTTTCGAACAAGTTCGAAAGGTTATCGAGAAACAAGTCAAAGAGATATACCCGAAGGGCTATGGCCACATTAAAGGCTACACCCATATTAAAGAATACGGTCAAATGAAAAGTCTACGGCCGTAATAATGCGGTTCATAGACGTCCGACTTCCGCCATAAAATTAAAGGCCTTCAAACACTTTGAAAAATCGGTTAAATCAGGCTACCTCCGGCAAAAGAAAATGATAAAGGGCTTCGTTAAAACCAGCTCTTGAATAATTTAAAGGCTTTGATAACATCAGCCTTCAAAAAACCTCAAAAGGTAGTTAATTATCGTTACACAAAAAATTACGAACGAGGTTCCAATTGATCGAACCTTCAAAAAATCCAATAGATACAAAAAACACATGCTAAGGCATACCAAAATTTTTACTAAGTCTTTTAACCAAAAAAAGGGAAAAATTATAGCTATTTTAGAGGCCAAGTTGGCCCTACTTGAAGAGCCTAAGGGCCAATACTAAAGAGCATGAGGGCCGAAACATATGGAGTTCGAGACCTTGCTCTTACTCAGCTCGGACTCAAGAGTCCCATCATCTCGAGCTCGTATCAAATAAGCTTAAACATAACTCGAGGTATTCTATTAGAAGTTTGAAGATTTCCCATTGATCGCGAAAAAAAACTAAGGGTTGTTATATTTGAATCCGAGCCAATGCTCACTTGATCATTGAAGTTATCAAAATTTTCCACAAGATAAAGACAAAACATAATTCAACGATGAAGCAAAAAGGTTCTTTATATTCATAAGAGATGTTTACAAAAAATATTTACAACACCCACGAGGGGCCCTTACACGAAAGAAAAAATAACCTAATCTATTTCGGGGCTACATTATCGGAGGCAACATCCCCAGGAGCTGTATCCTCGATAGCTCTATCTTCGGGGACCTCCTCCTCGGGGACTTCATATTCGTCTCCCCCACTCTCGGAAGAGGAATCATCATCATCAGAGATAAAATCAGCTGCCTCTTCCTCCAAAGTTTTCACCTTTCCAATGTCGGCTGATGGTCGAAGCCTCGAGCATGCACCTCCTCGAGAGTTTGTCTCGGGACTCCAGCCTAGCATGGTTGATGGCATATGATAACTTAAGCTCGGCCGAAGCAGAGATTCCTGTGCCCGAGCATTAGCAGCAGCAGCGTCAGCCCGATACAAGGGCACAATGCCTCAGTCTCGGATTTGGCTTTAGCAAGCTCAGCGGCAGATTTAGCTTCGAGCTCGTCAATTTTGCGGCTCCAGGCCGAGTTTTCCACCTTTGCATTTTGAAGTTTATGTTCGACTGAATACAGTTTCTCCCGAAGGGTATCTTTCTCCGAGGCGAGACAGTCTACGTGTTGTTTCCACCCTAGGGTCTCGACCTTCTTCATCTTGAGCTCTTCTTTAAGCTGCTCCACTAGCTCGTCATTTCACTGAATCTTATGGAATTGAAGTATTATTCACCTAATTTAATGAAGTCATAACAAATCCTCGAAAACTGTATTACTTTTTCAACAATCTCAGTTTGTTCTTGATGAGCCTACGACAATTCGACTCAGAGATCCCTGACCTCCTCCTCTTTTTATACATAAAGGCGCTTAAAACCATCCCTATTTCCACCAGCTTCTTGAGCTTTGCTTCACATCGGGCTAGCTCGGCCCGAGATTTGGAAAATGCTTGATTGTAAAGCTGCACAACCTTCACACAAAGAAAAGGAGTCAGGATTAGGAAGGAAAAAATCAAACTCGAAATGTAGTTATGAAGACAAAGCTTACCTGTTTACGAAGATTTCGGCCTCATCAAAAATAAATGAGGCATCAAGATCGGGGCCCTCTTCGATACCCGTAAGGTACTCCCGAAATATGTCATTCTCCCCGTGGGACGTTCCTATATCCGGAGTCCTCATCGCCCGGGCATCCCGTATTTGCCCCTCAGAGAACACCGGGCGCGACGGAGAGTCGTCTCTATTGATTACCCCGAATGAATCACTCAGTGCATTATCCTGTATTCGGAGGGCCTCAGAGTTAGTCTCTCTAAGTTCATCAGCCAAGTGCCCCCCGGGATGAGGCACATTCTTTTCACTGATGTCTCGGGGACTCTGCTCGAGCTCCCCTCAGAAATTTCTTCTGCTCCAGACCGAGCCGCATCTGTCACTATCGGTTCAGCAGCCTCTGAAGCATCAGTGTGTCCTCTCTTCCGAGCTACCAAGGGGCAGCCATCATTTTCGCACTCGGTGCCGTCTCTCTCTCTTTGTTTTCAACACCAAGACGTTCAGTCATTTCTAGAGATAAGGCCAGGGTATCGGCCTTAGGATTTCGAAGCTGGCTTTTCCTTTGCTCCGGGGAGCTTGCAGGAGATACCCTCTTCCTTTTCTTCTCCTTAGTAGGTTTTGGGATTTCCTCATCACCTGGCGGGGGCGACCACATAGCAACGGTGTCTCCGAGGACTGCATAAAAGTAAAAGTAAGTATTGCACTAAGGAATACAAATATGAAAACAGTAGAACTCACCATGATTTTTGGCCTCCCATCGACCTTTGGCCAAGTCACGCTAGTTGCATTTGGCGTATGAAGAAGTAGAGTCCAGTTGCAGAACACGGCTCGGGAGGTCCGGGACCGCACCAGGAAACCAAGCAATGGCTGCATCATTATGAAAAAATGAGATCGAGAAAGGGATAAGGTCGAGAAAAAGAAGAAATAGTGGAATATTCGATTGCTATCAATAGACCTGTACTTACGTTTCATGTTCCATTCCTCAAGGAATGGCATCCTCTCAGGAGGAATCAGGTTGGAGGTCCTGATTCGAACAAATCGGCTCATCCATCCTGGTGCTTATCCTCATCGATGCTAGAGGAGAAAGACTTCGATGATCGGAATTGCAGCTTTATTAGGCTACCTCGATAAAGACGAGGGTTGTATAGCCCGATCAGATGGTCAAGGGTAAAATATATCCCCTGAACCTGGCTCAAGAAATACCTAATCAGGTGGACGATTCGCCAGAACGAGGGATAGATCTGACTGAGCGTCACTTGGTACTGTTGACAAAAATCGAGAATGACTGGGTCTATGGGACCCAGAGCGGAATCTACGGGACACAACATGAATGGGTAGTAATATACACTCAGGTAACCTGCCTTGTGAGTAGTAATGTCCTCTTCAGAGGAAGGGACCACCACATCGTTTCCCTCCCAATGGCGATCTATTTTTACCTGCTTAAGTTCGGCTTTGGTTATTAAACTGATATACCGAGACATGGGTTCACATCGACCCGGGACCGAGGAAGTTCTTTCTATTTTGAATTCGAAAGATGTTTCGCAAGGCCCGAGAGTACACTCCTCGATACGAGGTGGTACAACCATTTTGCTTTTGGATTGGCGTGATGATGAAGAGGCTCTCTTTCTAAGGAACTGTCTTAGAAGTTTTGGCCATTGTTGTTGAGAAATTCAGAAGAAGATAAGAAATTGGTGATGAAATAGGCGCAAGTTGGAGAGAATGATGGGCTCAAAGATTGAAGAAGCTAATGAAATCCTATGAAAGCTTTGAGAAGTAAAAGTTCAAGTAAAGTTTGCAAAGTGAAGGAGTTGGACTATTTAGAGAAGTCACTCCACCGTGTTAAAGAAGCCAAACTACTGACCAATTAGCCGTTTTCAATTAATGGCCTTTGAAAAGCTGTGTAGACGCGACCTTTCGCGACCTTTCAGTCACACTAGTTGCTGACATCACGAGACTGGCATCATTGTTGGGGCATCGAAGGGTCGATAATCAAATCGTTTCTTCTCATTTCATTCTAAGAAATGCGGGGACTATCTGTACACGGTCAATATTGTATGCCTCGATTCTGTAGGCTCGAGAGGTCACATCGGGGTTGAGGCCAAAACCATATGCCCCGATAATGTAGGCTCGAGAGGTCACATCGAGGGTGGAGGTTCGGTAAAGGCCAAGCTCGGGCTCGAAGGAAAAATAAGAGGCCCGTAGATCTAAGTGTCATAATCATCAGAGTCGAGTACGATCATTGCCAAAATAGTACTGTTGTGAGTCTATTACGGAAAGACAAGATTCTCTCCACATCCCCAAGATCATGGCGTAAATTCAGGAATAGATTTGGATGAATTAGAACAAATACGTACTAGGCGGTTATACATTTGTCCTAATAAGATTCTTTACTTTAAATAGAAATGTACCTTATTCAAGGTTTCCCTCCTATATAAAAGGGACCCCAATCATTTGCAAATATAATCTAATCATTGGCAAAGATTATACTCTCTACTTTTCGCTCATTGTTCATCAGAATTGTCCTTTAAATTTAATTGCCTTATTGTTCTTAATTCTCCTCGAGGTCACCGAGCTCGATGTCACTACTGCTTAAGTAACACTGGTTTGGTTCATTTATTCTTTTCATTTACATCTTATATTACTTGATTATTAACTAGTATTGAACTAGATCACGTATCTTTAAAACCACAAATCAAATTCAATTGTTACTCGTATTTTCGAGGTAAACACATGTGACATTCCTCTAGCTTGGCACATGGCATTGTCATTTCTTACCATACCAATATAAATAGTCGAGCTACTTTTTAGATAGTCTTCAGAAAGATATATTGGAAGTGGAAAGATTCGAGCGGGAAACCCTAGGAAACTACCATCATTCTTTTTGAATCTAAATAAACCTGTATCTTTATCATTTAATGCATCGTGCACGTAGCTATCTCCTCGTTCTTTCTTATCCTCAGAAAATTTCTTCCAGTCTTCAAATATAAAATTATAGGCCATGGCTTCTAAAATTCCTAGTACTCAAACTAAGTCTACAGCGTGTTGCCGGGGGAGGGGTGGG
>ML433431.1:37635-54263 GCA_005239525.1 Nicotiana knightiana
GGGGGGGGGGGGGGGGGGGAACTAAGAGGGCACGAAATGACTCACCATCGACCAAGAAGGAAAGCAAGTATGGTGGCCGCTGGAAGATCTTCCTCTAGAAGTAGAGGACTGAGCTTAATGCAGAGAGAACTATTTCTGACATAGTTCCTAAAAAGTCGTACGTATCGTCAAATAATAAAGTCCGGGACAATACTAATAAACAATATGGTCACCAGAACACACTTGTGATTGAATTTGCATCTCGAATCACTCGAGACCTCCTTTTTATCGTATTGGATAATTGCGCGTGGACAGATGAGAACATTAAATTCTGTTGTGTTTGGGATGATAAGCAATTGATCAACTATCGTCCCCGACATTCCTTCGTCTGTACTTATTTCTTCACAATCTGATTTAAGATTCTAGTAGACAAGGTTATTGAGTAGATGTGCCGGTAATAAAAGATATGCCTAGCTCAAATCGGCATGATAGTTTGGAGGTTGGCTTCCTATCTTTTCCATATGTACTCCATGACTGACTTGCTCTTCACTTTTGGCATCTCATCTATATTTTTTTCCCAAAGATCTACCGGGTTATCATATTCACCATGAATCATTGCGGGAAGTTATTCCTACTTAATGGTTATAATGACTACCACAATCGGAGATGGTTTCAAAGGTTCGTGATGCCAAATGTGTACCTCGTTAACTCAGAGAAATTGTCTTTCCTAGATAAGTAAAATCCCAACTTTAAGTACCCTTTCTTAGGTTTTTTAGCTTTTAGTCAATGGAATTCTCTAACTTTTATCTTTTGCGGGGTTGATGATATTAAAGAATGGGTGTCCTAAATTCTGAGGGTTTATTCCACAGAACCTTGGACGTGGAAGAATATTTCTTTCGGGCTTAACCTGAGAACTAAAATCTACGGAATTCCCACTCATGGTCCTCAATGGGAGAAATGACATCCTTGACCTCAGGCAAGATTACCTGATGCTGGTAATACTTTCAAAATATTTGGGATTTCCCCCCCCTCCAACAGCAAAATTAGGCGATTCTAGTGCTACCTCCATGAAGTTCCCTCCTGCCGAGCCCTCTTCCAAAAGAATGAGGGATGCACAAAAAAAGGATGGTCGATCCAGGGTCGACATGGAGAGTCCTTGAGCCAGTCCTTCAGCTTCTTCGCACTATCTTGGAGATGAAGCACCAATTGGTGAGGCCGTGGCGGAAGTCAATTCTAAAGAAAAGGCTCAACTCGTCATCGAGAATCAATACTGTTGCGCACATCGAAGAGGGTGCAAATATCCCAGATGGTCCTCTTGATAAGGGGATGCTCATGACCCGGGATTTCTGGTCAAGGAGACAGAATCCCAAAGGTGAAGCAACACCACTTCCAAGGTCTCCTACGGCTCAAGGAAATAAGGCACATCCAAGAAGTACCGAAGCTGCGAGGATATCGGATGCTCTTTTTGGGCCTTCTACTGATATCTGTGAATATACTATTTCATTAACTATCATAATAATTTTAATCTTATTGAGGAGACCTGACGTATTGCCGAATATTTTCACGAGTTAGCCGGTCCCATCGAGAAGGAAGAAAATGGCGTGATATGACACATATGGGTCATTAGCTCGGCTGATTTAAGGAACTATTGTGGTGAGTTTTCTTTTCATCCTTATTCTAAAATTTTATCCTGGTCTAATAACTTTTATGTCTGAACCTTATAGCATAACCTGAATACTTTCGAGGCTTTGAACAACATCCGAGGTCGTCAAGGTTAGCAGGCAGCTAAAAGCCTAAGTTAGAAGGCTGAAATCCAAAGTTGAGGATCTTAGAGCTGAGAAAGAGGCCCTGTGATAAGAAAGGAAGATGTAAAATGAAGCTCGAAGAGGAGGCAGAAGATCTCTTGGACCGGGATCTGATATACTTTCAGGATCTTAACAAGTCTAACAAGAAGATCCAGACTCTCCAAGACGAACTGTCCATGAAGGAAGAAGTTGAGCTTTAACTGCTAATAAAGTGTTCCCATTTGGAGGCTACGGAGAAGGAACTGGAAACTTTTCAAGATATTTTGGATGAACTTTCCTGGGCTAGCAGTGATGAGAGATCTGCCTTGCAAGAGGCATATGATAACTTGACTTGCCAACTCGGGCAAATGAGGTCGAAGCATAAACTTGACAAGAATTGGGTTGTTCTAGATACTAGTTTAAAAATTCTCCACGAGGTTTATTTCGGGATGCCTGACATAGAGAAGGAGATTGTGGCCCTTGAATTTAATACAAAAGACATTCGAGAACTCCTTGGTCAACCTTTTCTCGACGCCCAAGAGTACAAACTCGGTATGGGTGAAGAATCCACTGGGGACCTAGGCGAGAATCCTAAAGAAGAGGAAATATTTTCTCCTCCGGTTCACTCGCCTCCTTTGGCCACTCATCTTCCGGATGTCCCTTCATCATCCGGACCCACATATTTTGTTCATGATCTAGGCCTTGTTGATAGTAAGGCTGAAGTTTAATTTAAGCAAGTAACCTTTCATCTTTCTAAATAGAGTTTCTTTAAGTTTTTATTCGGTACTTTAAGTATTTCTATTTCAATTATGACTATTTTATACTAAGAAATACTTTTTTAGCTTTACTCAATATTCTCGGCGCCAGGATAGTAGCCAAATGCTTATGTTTGGTCGCACAAACTTAAGTTTTTTTCCGTGGTTCATTGTATTCAAAAGAATTATTAGAGTTAATAAGTATTTGTATTATATATAAAGGATGGTCATTTTATGTTATTCAACGCTTTGAAGAGGCCGTCTCTTTTTTATTTAGGCATAACACGAGATAATTCATCCGTAATGACATCTAGTTTGAATGGATGTTGAATCTGATGAGTATATGATAATATACTTAGTAAAATGAGAAATCCATTTGTTGAAAATAATACTTTGATATTTTCACTAATTTGAGTGGGATAACCAATCCGGATGCAATGTCAAGGTCATTCTAGTAGACTTAAATCAATAAAGGATGTCATATTCAAAATAAAATACAACGAGCCATTAAGAAACGTTTCGTATTCAACTATGATAGTCACCACTGGACTAGATACAATACATAAATGATTGGTTGGAATGAACTTATTTCGATTGCACTTATTCGTGAAAGATTACTTCTTGGAGTAATTTTTCAACTGATCCTTGGTCTTTGTGGTCGCTCTTTCCACCAGTATATACCTATAGTCCCCCTTGTATTCGATTTTAAAGTTTGAGATCTGTGACACTATCTTGCCATGAAATTGTCTTGGTCTAGATATTGAACTCCACATCCCAAGGACTTGATCTTCTATCGATCCTTTTCCTAAAAAGGAAGAAAGGGGTACAAAATGTTTTTTAGATGCAAATGGCGCTCTAACTCTGTTTTTGGTCAGACATTTTGTTAACCTAAGAAGGAACATAATCACTGAAGGTCAGTGTATCCATTATTTGGGCCGAGCCAGCTATGCCTATCTTGTAAACTTTTTAGTACAAATATATGAACAGTCCAAAATATGAACAAGAGGGATACCACACTATGGAATATCCTTTATTAGTAGTAGAGCTTTAAGTGTGTGATGTTCCAATTAGCATGAAGCTGTTTTCCTTCCATGTACTCGATATCATAAGCTCCTTTTCCAGTAATCTCGCAAACTAGATACGAGCTTTCCTAATTGGGGCCGAGCTTCCTGGCCTTGAGTTCTTGTGTTGTGGGGAGAACCGTTCGAAGGACGTAATTCCCTAACTTGAAGTGTCAAAATTGGCTCTCTAGTTGTAGTATTTCTCAGTTCTTTATTTTTTTTACAGCTATCCGGATTAGAGCCGCTCCCAGTTTCCTTCCACTAGGTCTATGTTTAATGTTAAGGCTTCATCACCTCGTTAGATTCATTGGTTGTGTGAGAAAATATTAAACTTGGTTTCTCTATCTCAACTAGTATTAAGGCCTCTAAACCATATATGAGGGAAAAAGTGGATTTTTTCAATACTTATTTTTGAGTGGTTTGGTTGCCCACAAAACTCCAAGTAGCTCTTCTGGCCATCTCCCCTTAGCATTTTTTGATCATATCCTTAAATTTCATAGTAGAACTTGGTTTGATGATTCTGCTTGGCCATTAGATCCAGGATAATATGGGGATGAATTTATCCTCTTGATTTTCCACGCCCCGAAGAACTCGGTAAATTTTTCTTCGATGAGTTGCAGACCGTTGTCACAAACTATTTCATTAGGCACTCCAACCAGCTTATTATGTTCATCCATATGAAGTCTATTACTTATTTCTCTTGGACATTCGCAAGTGCTCCTGCTTAACCCACTTATAAAAGTAATCAGTCAAGAGCAATAAAAACTTTAACTGACCTAAAGCTTGAGGGAGTGGCACGCCTATGTCCGTCCCTTCATGAACGACCTAGAGAAAAGGATGGAATGTAACAACTATGTTGGTTGGTATAGTTGGTGCATGAAACGGTGACATTTATCACACTTTTTAATAGAGTCCTTTGTGTCTTCTTCCATTTGGGTCAGTAGTAGTTGGGTCAAATATCTGTCTCCGAAATAATTACCACAATTTCCTTCATGGACTTCTCTCATTACATATTTTATCTGTCGGGGCCCGAGGCACTGTGCTTAAGGACCATTGTACATTCTTTAATTAAGCTCCTCTTTGAGGAGGCAATATTGGGTGGCATGCACTTTGAGTTGCTGGATTGCTTTATTGTCGTCGGGAAATATCTCTGTTTACCTCGAAAATGGTGTTAACAATTATACTTGATTTGTGGTTCTAAAAATATGTGATTTATTCCAATACTAGTTAATAACCAAGAAATGATAAGTGTAAGTAAGAAGAATGTGATAACCAAACTAGTTTTGCTAAAGGAGCGAGGGCCTCGAGCTTGATGGTCTCGGGGTCTCGAGGACGGTTATTAGTAATGGAGTATGAACAATAAATGAAGAACAATAAAGTTGAGGAATAATCTTGAGCATAATAAACGAGAAAATCAGAGTAGGATGTTCGATAGCAGTGAATTGATTCCCTTTAAAAAATGATTGGGGTCCCCTTTATATAGGAGGGGTAAACTCTAATATGGTACATTTCTAATTATGACAAAGAATACTATTGGTATAGTTGTATAAAGTCCTAGTACGGATTTGTACTATCTCTTATAATTCTTATCTGTTCTAACCACGTGTCCTTGGAAATTTCTCGCTTTTCCTTGACTGTCATCGATTTTGTACTGACTCGAGGTAGGCTCTGACGGGCCTTCGATGTAGTTTATTGAAGTACACATTTTGATATCGGACTTGAACTCCATCTCGAACACGATCTCGGGCTTGAAACATAGAATGAAATGATGAGAAACGATGTGAATTCCCCGCGTTTCTTAGAATGAAATGATGAGAAACGATGTGAATTCTTGACTCTTCGATATCCCTACCATTACGTCAGTCACGTGAGGTAAGCGATTGGTGTGACGGAAAGGTTGTGCAGAGGTCATGTCTGCACAGTTCTCAAAAACCCATAAATCGATAACTGCTATTGGCCGCCCTTTTAGCTTCTCCAACACGCTTAGATGACCCCTATAAATACTCCAGTCCTTCACTTTTTATACTTTTACTTTCTACAACATCTTCAAATCTTCATAATCTCTTCTCTGCATTCACCCTTTCTTTGTGTTCATCTCTTGACCAATTTCTTCTTCTTACTCTGAAATTTCACAACAAACATGGCGAAAACTTCAAAGACAATTCCCCAAAAAGAGAAAGTCTCTTCATCGTCACACTCATCTAAGAGCAAAACGGTAGTACCTCCTCGTATTGAAGAGTGTACCCCCGGTCCTTGTGAAACATCTTCCGATTTCAAGGTCGAAAAACCTTCCCCAGTTGAGGGACGGTGAACCCATGTCTCGATATATTAGTCAAATAATCGAAACCAAAAAATTGAAGGCTGATTGCTGTTGGGGGGATGCAGTAACAAGTGGAGATCCCTTCACATGAAGAGGACATAACCACTTTCAAAGCTGGTTTTCCTAAGCGTATATACATATCCATTAACCTTAGGTCCCGTAGAACCTTGTTTGCCACCGATAGACTCAGTGATCCTCGATTTTTTCTCATAATATTGGGTGACGCTCGACCAAATCTATCCTTACTTATAGCAAATTTTTACATGATTAGGTACTTTTCGAACATGGTCGAGGGGATGCCTTTCACCCTCGACCATCTGATTAGACTGTACAACCCTCGTCTCTATCGAGGTGGCTTGATAAAATTACAACTTCGATCTTCGAAGTCCTTCTTCGCTAGCATCAATGAAGATAAAGACCGAGGGAGGATGAACCGTTTCATTCGAGTCAGGACTTCCGATCTGATTCATGCTGAGAAGATTCCATTCCCCGAGGAATGGAACATGAAACGTAAACATCGACCCATTGAGCATGTTTTATTAATTACATATTTTCTCTTCCTTTCGGGCTGACTCCCTTCCGAAGATGCAGCCGTCGAGTGGTACCCCAGTGCGGTTAAGGATCTCCCGGGCTGGGTTCAATAACTAGCTTCCACCTCCACATATGCCGAGCGCGCTTGGCGTGACTTGGCCAAAGGCCGATGGGAGGCCAAGAACCATGGTGAGTTTCTATCATTGACGTATTTGAATCCCTTAGTAAAATATCTCTTAATAACACGCTTAACTTTGGTGCTCATGTTCGCCTTGGAGAAGCCGTTTCAATGAGGCCTCCCCCACCTAGAGATGTAGAGACCCAAAAACCTACCAAGGATAAGAAGAGAAAAAAAGAGACGCCGACGGAGTCCCCGAAGCCAAAAAAGTCCAAGCTTCAAAAACCTAGGGCCGACACGGTGGCTTTGTCTCAAAAAGTTGCTGCAAGTCTTCGTGCTGAGGATGAAGAGAGAGATGAGATGGAGGGTGAAGGCGATTCCCTCCTGTTAGTAACTCGGAGGGGAAGTGGTACCGATGCTTCAAAGGTCACTACAACGAAGGCTGCTGAGGGGGTTCAATCTCGAGTTGACAAGATTCCCGAAGGGAGCTCCGACAAAGTCCTCGAGCCGACTGATAACTAGAGTATGCCTTGTGCAGAAAAGTACTCGGTCGAAGAGCCTGAAGAAACCAACCCTGAAGCTCCTCGAAGGAAGGAGAAAGCCCCGATTGATCCACTCGGGGTGATTGATATGGGTGACTCTCCACTAGGCCCATACTTTTCTGAAGGGCAGATACGGGATGCCTAGGACATGAAGACTCCTAAAGCGGGGGCATCTCACAGGGAGAATGATATCTTTGAAGAATGCCTTGCCAGGATTGAAGAAGGCCCCGACCTCGGTGCCTCGCTTATCTTTGAAGAGGTTGATAATCTTCGAAAGCAGGTATACTTTTTCTTTTAACAACTATGTTTGAGATTTGATTGGTGCCTTTCTAACTTCCTTTCTTTGTGACCGGCTATGATGCTCTATGATAAGGCTTTCTCCAAGTCTTGGGCTGAGCTTGCCCGATGCAAAGACGAGCTTAGGAAGCTCATGCTGGAAAACGAAGACCTCAAGGCCCTCTATGTCAGAAAAGAGGGGGAACTTAGAGACCTTCGAGCTTGTTCGGAGAAGGCGTCCCAAGAGAAGGTCGGGTTCGTTGAGCAGGTAATATAGCCTTCGTGGGCTTATTTTATGTTTACTTGCTTTTGGTCTCTAACTTTGTAGCTTGATTTTTGCAGCTTAAGTAGAAGGATGATCTGGTAGGGAAGCTTCAGGAGGAGCTTATAGTTAAGGATGCTGAAACCCTTGGGTTGAATCAACGCATGGATGGTTTGGCCTCCGAGAAGGATACTCTTCGGGAAAAGCTGACCTCGGCTGAGCACCAACTTCTGAGTGCAAAAAAAGAGGGCCGTAAATATAAGGAGCTTCATGCTGAATCGGCCGTTGAGCTATCCAAAGTAAAAACCAAAGTTGATGCACTCATGTCTTCGTATCGGACTGACGCTACTGCTCCAAATGCTCGAGCTAAGAAGGTATTTGCTGAAGTCGAGCTCAAGTTAACTCGTGCCCTCGATCATGCTTGATTGGAATCTCAAAGGCAGGCTCTCGAAGAGGTGCATGCCAAAGGTTTTGTTCTTTTTGCCGAGATCGAGAAAGTGAAGGCCTTAGAAGAAATATCGGCTGCACTGCTCACATCCGACGAGGATTCTGCTAGTGGCTCAGAGAGTGATAAAGACGAAGACGAAGTCCCTGAGGGGGAAGAGGCCACCCAATTATGCTAGTTGTGCTGCTTTCTTTTTCCTTCTTTTGTGTAATGGCTCCATGTGGGAGCTTTGTAAATATGCTTTTGTGAACATCATTTGAATATGAAAGAATCTTTTGTTTCATCTTTGTTAATTCTCGACTGGACTTTACTTTTAAGCTTTGATGCTGTTGACGATCAGTCCGATGTTTTGGACTTAGAATATAAAACCCTTAGGTTTTTTGTTCGATGAATGATCGATAATAGGTTACCACTTAGGGTCATGTTTTCAAGCTAAGCTTTAGCTCGGGATTTTTGAGTCCGAACAACGTAAGGTCTCGAACATGGTGAGCTTTGACTTTGAAGTTATTTAAGTATCGGCCCTTAGGCTTTAAAGGATCGTACCTTAGGCACTTTTCGGTTGGCCCTTAGGCTCTTTTAAATTGGCCATTAGGATTTTTGGGTTGGCCCTTAGGCTCTTATATGTCGGCCCTTAGGCTCTTACAAATCGGCCCTTAGGCTCTTTTAGGTTGAGTCAATTCGACCTCAAAAATGGCTATAATTTTCCCCCTTTCTGGATAAAGACTTGTAAAAAATTTTGTTATGCCTTGGCATGTTTTTATATTCGTTCGACTTTTTTGACGGTTCGATTGATTGGAACCTCGATTGCAAGTCGATGTGCGATGATAGTTGAATACCTCATGAGGTTTTCTCGAAGGCTGATTTTTTTGAAGCATTCACATTATTCGGGGCTGATTTTATCGAAGCCCCTTTTGCTTATGCCGAGGGTAGCCTGATTTAACCGACTTTTCGAAGTATTTGAAGGCCTTTAGTTTTATGGCGGAAGTCGGACGTCTCCGATCTGCATTATTTCGGCTGTAGCCTTTTCATTTTACTGTGGCCTTTAGTCCCCGAGTGAGATGGCCTTGGCCTGAATATCAATGGGATGCCTTTTTTAAGGTCTTATAAGTTCGTGTATGCCTCATTGAGGTCTTTTAAGTTCGAGTATGTCTCATTGAGGTCTTATAAGTTCGAGTTTGCCTCATTGAGGTCTTATAGGTTAGAGTTTTTGATGGCTCGACGTGTTGGTTGTCGATGACAGTCCTCGAGTATTTCGAGCATATTTAGCCCTTGAGTCGTTAAATGTAAAAATAGTATACTTCTTTAAGGCACAAAAGTGTTTCGATATAATAAGAGTGCTTCTTTGAGTAATCGATACATGCGTACATGTTTTTTCCATCGGGGGCTCGATTATTCTATATGGACACGGTTCATTTGACCGTTTGGTCCATTACAAAATTCTCCTATCGAGGTCCTCCTTGGAATGACTTGTTTTCTTCAAAACTGTAACCTCTGAGGTGATGGCCCTCAGTATTCAAGGTTGATTTGAAAAGAAGCCTTGAATACTTGTTGAGTTTTCCTTATGTAGCATATAGATGTTGCCTCGTTAAAAACCTTGCCAGTAAAATCCATTTGGGATAAAACCCGGTCTAAGGGAAAAAGAGTGCAACGCATGCTTTAAAACCCAAGGTCTTCGAGTTGAAGGGTGCTTCGATATCTCCCATCGAACACCTATAAGGAGTTAGTATAAAATATAAATGAAAAAAGGAAAAGGTCATACCTCAACAATAATAATGTTTGAGCAACGATATATTCAAATTGTTTTTTGGTAGCTCGCCTTCCATTGTGCCAAGTTTGTAGGATCCTTTGCCTATGACTCCGAGGACACGACACGGTCCTTCCCAATTAGGGCCTAGTTTTTCTTCGTTCGGGTTTCGAGTATTGAGGGTGACTTTCCTTAGAACTAAGTACCCGACTCCGAAGTAGCAGAGGTTCGTTCTTCTGTTGTAGTAACTTTCGATCCTTTGTTTTTGAGCGGCCATTCGAACTAATGCGGCCTCACGCCTTTCATCTAAAAGCTCGAAGGAGGTGTTTGTGGCCTCGTTGTTTGATTCCTCAGTGGTATGTTGAACTCTGACGCTCAGTTCCCCGACCTCTACTGGGATCAACGCCTCAGACCCATATACCAAAGAAAATGGGGTCTCCCCTATGCCCGACTTCGATGTTGTTCGATATGCCCATAGTACCTTGGGCAACACTTCTCTCCATTTCCCCTTCGCATCATCTAACCTCTTTTTCAAGTTTTGGATGATGGTTTTGTTTGTGGACTCGCCTTGACCATTTTGACTTGGGTGATAAGGTGTTGATAGGATCCTTTTGATTCTATGGTCTTCGAGGAAGTTTGTTATTTTGATGCCGATGAACTGCTTCCCATTATCGCATGTTATCTCGGAGGGAATCCCGAATCGACATATGATGTGATCCTATATGAAGTCGATGACTTCTTCTTATCTTATCTTTTCGAAGGCCTGCTTCTACCCATTTTAAGAAGTAGTCAGTCATAAATAAGATAAATCGAGCTTTACCTGGTGCCGTTGGCAGGGGGCCGACGATGTCCATCCCCTAGTTCATGAATGGCCACGAGGATAGGACCGAGTGTAGTTGTTCGCCAAGTTGGTTGATAATTGGTGCAAATATTTGGCATTTGTCACATCTTCGAACGAACTCCTTGGTGTCCTTCTCCATGCTATCCCAGTAATACCCTGCTCTGATCACCTTGCGAACCAAAGAATCAGCACCATAATGATTCCCGCAAATGGCTTCGTGGATTTCTTGTAGCACATAATCAGTATCCCTTGGTCCCAAACATACTGCCAACGGTCCGTCGAAGGTCCTACTATACAATGTTCCATTCTCGTCGAGTGAAAATCGGGCTGCTTTGGCTCGGAGGGCCCTCGACTCTTTTGGGTCCGTGGGAAGCTTCCCATGCTTCAAGTAGTCAATGTACTTGTTCCTCCAATCCTATGTTAGACTTGTCGAGTTAATTTCTACATGACCCTCTTCGATCACCGACCTCGATAGTTGAACAACAGTCCCCGGGATAATATCATCTTCTTCAATAGATGAGCCCAAGTTTGTGAGTGCATCGACCTCGCTATTCTGTTCTCGAGCTACATGGACCAAGGTCAACTCTTTGAAGCGGTTCAATGTTACTTGAAGCTTGTCTAAGTATCTTTGCATCCTTTATTCTCAAACCTCGAAGCTTCTGTTTACTTGGTTGACTACCAAAAGAGAGTCACATTTTTCTTCGACAACCTATGCTCCCAGTCCTTTGACTAATTCAAGACCTGCAATTATGGCCTATTACTCGGCCTCATTGTTAGTCAATTTCAATGTTTTTATAGATTTTCCAATAATGTGGCCTGTAGGCGATTTTAGAACTATACCAAGCCCGGACCCTTTCACATTCGAGGCACTGTCAGTGAAGAGGGTCCATACCCTCGATGATGTGCTCGTTTTTAAGAATTATTTTTCTACTTCGGGCATGAGGGCAGGCGTAAAATCGGCCACGAAGTTTGCCAATATTTGAGACTTGATAGCCATTCGAGGTTGATACTCGATATCGTACCCTCCGAGTTCGATGGCCCATTTGGCCAATCGTCCCAATAACTCGGGTTTATGCAAAATGTTTCGAAGTGGATATACAGTTAATACACATATAAGATGACATTGGAAATATGGCTTCAATTTCCTAGATGCACTTATTAATGCTAGGGCTAATTTTTCTAAATGCAGATACCTGGTTTCAGCATCTCATTGGGTCTGACTTACATAATAGACAGGAAATTGCGTACCTTTCTCTTCTCGAACCAACACGCCATTTGCCGCTACCTCAGACATGACCAAATATAAATATGGTATTTCATCCTCCTTCGGAGTATGAAGCAAGGGAGGGATCGATAGATACTGTTTCAACTCTTCCAAGGTTTGTTGACACTCCGGAGTCCATGCGAAGTTGTTTTTATTCTTGAGTAGGGAGAAGAAATGATGACTCCAATATGATGACCTCCAGATGAATCGACCTAAGGCAGCTATCCGCCGGGTCAGCCGTTGCATGGCTTTCACATTGTTTACTACGGTGATCTCCTCGATGCATTGATTTTGTCAGGGTTGATCTCGATCCCCCTGTTTGACACCATGAAACTTAAGAACACGCCCGAGCTGACTCCGAAAGCGCCCTTCCCCGGGTTGAGTTTCATGTTGTACTTTCTTAAGATATTGAACGTTACCTACAAATGGGTCAAATGGTCCTCTGCGCGCAGGGACTTAACTAGCATGTCATCAATGTAGACTTCCATAGATTTGCCTATTTGATGTTCGAACATCTTATTAACTAGGCGTTGATAAGTTGCCAGGCATTTTTTAGCCCGAAGGGCATTACATTATAGCAATATGTACCATACTTCGTGATAAATGAAGTCTTTTCCTGATCCTCTAGGTTCATTTGAGTTTGATTGTACCCGGAGTAGGCGTTGAGAAAAGTAAAGATCTCGTGGTCAGCCGTGGCATCAATCAATCGATCGATGTTGGGTAGTGGGAAGATTTCAGTCTGGAAACAAAAACATCAGTAAGGTGTTTTTGTTCGGATATAAAGAATCTTTAGGGCATGCTTTGTTCAAATCCTTGTATTCTACACATATTCTAAGTTTATTCCTTTTTATGGGGACTACCACTAAATTAGCTAGCCATTCGGGGTATTTCACTTCCCTAATGGATCCTATTTTGAGGAGTTTGACTACCTCATCTTTGATGAATGCATGCTTTACCTTGGACTGAGGTCTTTTTTTTGCTTCACCGGTTTGAACCTGGGGTTGATACTTAGTCGATGGGTGGTTATCTCCGGTGGAATCCTTGTCATATCTAAGTGGAACCAAGCGAAGCAATCAATGTTATCAATAAGAAATTGAATGAGTTGTTTCCTGAGTTCGGGAGTTAATCCCGTTCCTAGGTATACCTTTCGTTCCGGAAGATGATCGGTCAATACGGCTTGCTCGAGTTCTTCGACTGTGGACTTCGTTACATCTGATTCCTCAGGAGGAACGAAGGCTCGAGGGGTGAGGAAATCTTCTTCTTTGTCCTCGACCACCTGTTCATCAGGCTCCTGCCCCTCGGGCTCATTTGAAGGTATGGGCTGTGATTGATATTTGGCCACATGTTTATCTATTGACTTCTCTGAGATAGATGGTGTCGATATTGGCTTTAAGTCGTGCAATACGAACATCTCTTTAACTGCATGCTGCTCTCCATATACTGTTTTCACACCATCCTTGTTGGAAACTTCATCATTTGATGAAGAGTTGATGGCACTACCCTCATGCTATAGACCCATGCCCTTCCATGTAGAGCATTCTACCTCAAGTCACCTTCGATGACATGAAACTTGGTGTCTTGTATAGTTCCGGCCACATTGATTGGGAGGATGAGTTTCCCCTTCGTTGTTTCACTCGCCACGTTGAATCCATTCAGGCCTAGAGAGGCGGGTATGATTTGGTCGAGCAGCCCGAGCTGCTCCACGACCTCGACCTGATTATATTGGCCGAACTACCTGGATCCATGATCACATGTTTAACTTGAACTACCTGGATCAACCCGCCGTTTCTGGTCCTGCTCCACTCGGAGTCTTTTTCTGACTCTGTAACTGAGCGATAGCCACTTGTTGTGCTTGCAACATCTCGAAAATTACTTGTAGACTAAATTCTCTTTCTTCTCGAGCCTGTGCCCCTTGTGCGTCAGGTTGGTCCCCTCCACGTACACTTCCTTCAATATCAGTACCCAAATCAACGTGCAAAGCAATGTGTGAACCTATATCGACAGGGTTTGGTGCTGGTGCTACCCAAGTGTTTAGCGGTGGCACGCCGGCCCTTGGAGCTGTTGAACTGTTTTCTCCATAGAAACCGAGACCATTGTTTCCAGGTGCATTTGCTGAATTAGACATATTCTAACCTGAAATCAAAAAATGTTTGGACAAGAAAAAGTGTGAAGAATAACGTGTGTTATCGGAAAACTAACACAAAAATAATCACTATTATCTTTAGCCCCACAGTGGGCGCCAAACTGTTTACCTCGAAAATGGTGTTAACAATTATACTTGATTTGTGGTTCTAAAAATATGTGATTTATTCCAATATAGTTTATAACCAAGAAATGATAAGTGTAAGTAAGAAGAATGTGATAACCAAACCAGTTTTGCTAAAGGAGCGAGGGCCTCGAGCTTGATGGTCTCGAGGTTTCGAGGTCGGTTGTTAGTAATGGAGTATGAACAATAAATGCAGAACAATAAAGTTGAAGAATAATCTTGAGTACAATAAACGAGAAAAGCAGAGTAGAATATTCTATAGCAGTGAATTGATTCCCTTTACAAAATGATTGGAATCTCCTTTATATAGGAGGGAAAAACCCTAATATGGTACATTTCTAATTATGACAAAGAATACTATTGTATAACGGCCTAGTACGGATTTGTACTATCGCTTATAAGTTTTATCTGTCCTAACCACGTGTCCTTGAGAATTTTTCGCTTTTCCTTGACTGTTATCGATTTTGTACTGCCTCGAGGTAGGCCGTAACGGGCCTTCGATGTGCTTTCTCGAAGTACACATTCTGATATCGGACTTGAACTTCATCTCGACATGAGCTCAAGCTTGAAACAAAGCATAGACTTCGAAATCGGAATCTTCCGATTTCGGCAGTATACAATCTCTATCTTGCAAGTAACTTAAAACTTGTTATGCAAATCCCAAGTTAAATTGGCCGTATTTACCTCATTTCTGCTTCGATCAGTGGCAGATTGGAATAGGTGGACCACTGAGTTGTTCCTGACTCGATGATTTCTTTGCTGATTTGAGGTTGGCTCGCATATTCAACTTTAGCATTCTCATCCCGAGGTATCTGACTGGCTCTCCATTCCCGAAACTGAGCCAAGAGCATTGTAACTTTTCAGATATTGCTGGACGCGAGTTTCTCGTGTCGTAACATCCCTTGTATTTGATTGATTACTAGTTGGAAATCTCTTTTCAAACGCAAAGTGTTCTGCACCGAGCCTCCTGTCTAATTCAAATTTCCGTAACCACGGCCTCATATTTGGCTTCATATTTGGCCTCATATTTGGCTTCATTGTTAGTTATAGAGTGACATTTTATAAACTGCCTAACTTTCTCTCCGGAGGGATGCAATGAGAGCTACTCCTAGGTCGGACCCTTTAACATTAGATGATCCATCAGTACAGATCCGGAGGCAATAATCACTTATTTCTCAGCCTTCGGAAGTATGTTCGCACTAAAGTTAGCGACGAAAGTTTGCTAGGACTTGAAACTTGATGGCAGTACCGTTTAACCTAAAATTTATTTGATAGGACAATTCAATTAGATTTATATTTTTAGGGAACAAGAAATCGACTTGACTGACTTTCTGTTATATAAGTTGCAAGAATTTATAATTTTATAATGAACCAACTTTTCAACCAAAGATCTTTCTCATGAGATTACATGTAACTGATAAAGGAGGACAGTGTACCAACTTTTTTGCATCTTAAGCTTCTTGATGTAGATGCTTCTTCTATCTCCAAGTAGTCCAAGTGTCCTCCTTCCAAAGCTAATCCACCAAGATTCTTTGGATATCTCTTGCACCACTACAGAAGAAGATTATAAGCAAAGTAGAGAGAATCTTGTATCTTCATACCAAAAAAGAGAAGCTCAAGAAAGACTAGTTTGTTATTCTTCAGCTAAGGCTCTCTTTATATAGAGCTCAATGCATTTTATGCAAAGAGGAAAATGTCAAGTCTCAAGGAACATGTGTCTTTTAGAAATACAAATGTTCCATGCAAGAGGCAAGTGTCTTTGGTCTTCCAAACACTTGTATATTTTCATGCAAGACCACTTGTCCAGCATACTAAATTTAATAAACTACCCAAGTACCTCGCTCTCTCCACACAAGAAGGGTTTTTGTGCAAGCATAAGTACTTTTTGATAATAAATTCTCTCTTTGTAGCAATTTTTCCACTTAGGTTCATGTAGCACATTTCAATGGGTCAACAAGCCTAATTTTGAAATTACACTGTAGCCCATGAAATATTTTAAATTTCATTCTTCCATTCTAAGTGCATAGAAATGTTAAGCAGGTGCTAACCAAACAAGTTATTTTTCGAAACTTCTCTTAGTCTTTTAGACAATATCAAATCGAATATTATTTGGTGTGACTCTTTGGGATCCCGGTCAACGCTGGACATGGACTACTACCTGGCCAGCATTTTGATCGATAGTCATCACAAATAATTTGTCAACTTATTGACATAATTATTTGCTCCAATTAATCAAATAACCCTTTAACTTATTAACCAAATAATTAGAAGAATTTTGCTTTCTTATTGGGGCAGTCCAATAATCTAGATTACCGTCTAGCAACATGTCAAGACCTGCAGTGACCTAGGAGATGGTGGAGATACCAAAATTCCCTTTATGGTAGGTGTCACAGGGTCGTTTTTAGTTTCTCCAAAAACAGCCCGTGCGGCAGCCAAGTTG
>MDKJ01242205.1:0-18199 GCA_005239525.1 Nicotiana knightiana
AAATCCTATATTACTTGTCGACCACGTACACTTGCGTGTGCATTGGGAAATCAACCAACATCCACGACGGAAGAAGCACCACCAGCAGTGAAAAAACTACTAAAAGCATGGCTACACGAGTACACTGATCAGTATACTCGACAAACCTGCCCAAAGGGCGAGTAGGGAGGATGCGCGAGTCAACATCACAACAACAACCAATGAGCAGCACGTCCCCCCTCCATCAATAGGTATTACTCACGCTGTTAATGATGCAGGTAATGATGCCCTAGCTGCTATTCTAAGAAAAATGGAGGAGATGGAGAACGAGAATAAAGCACTCTGCGACCAAATGAGGGAGCACCAGGAAAGAGTAGATAAGATACCAGGTTCCCCAAAGCTTCTACCAAAACGGGATGTCGGCCGGTTTGTGGAACAATCGTATAGCGACGAGGACGCACCATATGCTATACCTAAAACATTCAAGATGCTGCCATACTTGAAGATATTTGACGGCACAACGGACCCTGAAGATCACATCATCCACTATGTCACTGCATTGAAAGGCAACGACCTCGCTAAAGAACAAGTATCATCTATACTGCTGAAAATGTTCGGTGAAACCTTAACCGGGGGAGCACTGACATGGTACTCATAACTTCCAGCATGATCCATACAAATAATTGAGGAGATGGCCGACAAGTTCGTCACCGCCCATGCCAGGGCCAAGAAAGAAGAGGTAAGGGTGACTAATATATTCGCCATTAAACAGTCACCCGACGAAGGGCTCGCGGACTTCCTCGACCGGTTCAACCGAGTGAGAATGACTCTTCCAAATGTATCGGAAGGAATGTCGGTAGCAGCTTTCCAAAACAGGCTAAACAGGAGTGGTTCGAGGGCGACCAGAAAATTATTGTGCAGGCTCATGAAGTACCCCCACCACTTAGGAAGAAATACGCAACGCCTATTGTGCTGAGGTGAGAGAGGATGAGGACAACCTCAACGGACCAACCCAGCGGTTGACGTCGGTCCAGATGGAGTCAAGAAAAGACCGCAGAAATAATAACAGAAGGGATCATGTAGTTCCACGCCTCAACCGCGAAATGCACCAGCCGTACATCAAAACTGTCGCCATACCACCCCTCGACGGTCCATCCATTCCGCATACATGGACTCACCGAAACGAAAGAGATATGCCTCCACTATTATCTGCTCACAATTTTTGTGTTTATCCTTCAGAGATAGTCTACGCCCTAGAGAAGCTCGACCCAAAGGTGAAATGGCCACAAAAGATGAAGTATAACCCAAACACCAGAAAGTCGAACGCCCTCTGTGAATTCCATCAGGAACGAGGGTCGAAGTACCCCGAATGGGTCGTCAACATGGTCATGGTGAAAAATAAAAATGGGAAATGGCGCATGTGCGTAGAATTCACAGATCTAAACAAGGCATGCCCGAAAGATTCATTCCCACTGCCTCACATTGATCAACTCATCGATGCAACAACAAGGCACGAGCTGTTAAATTTCTTAGACGCCTACTTGGGTTACAAACAAATCCTCATGGAAGAGGAGGACCAGGAAAATACCACTTTCATCACCCACCAAGGGACGTATTGCTACAGAGTTATGCCATTCAGATTGAAAAATGTAGGGGCGACCTATCAGAGGCTAGTAACAAAAATGTTAAAAGAACAGCTCGGCAAAATCGTGAAAGTATATATAGATTATATGTTTGTCAAGTCAAAGAGAAAGGAAGACCACATCGACCATTTGAGGGAAGCCTTCGACATACTTAGGCGGTACGACATGAAACTGAACCCCGAGAAATGCACCTTCGGCGTAACCTCAGGAAAATTCCTTGGCTTTTTGGTATCGCAGAGAGACATCGAGGTTAAGCCCAACCAAATCAAGGTCATATAAGGAATACCATAAAACTTGACCAGCAAGAAGCAGGTGCAGAAGCTGACCGGCCGTATAGCCGCCTTATCGAGATTCATCTCACGATCCTCTAATAGATGCCAAAAACTCTTCGGCGTACTCAAAAAGGACAATGGAATCCAATGGAATTCCGAGTGCGTCAATGCACTAAGATAACTAAAGGTGCACTTATATTCGCCCTCGTTGCTTGCTAAGGTAGAACCCGAAGAGTGCCTCTTAATCTACCTGGCCATGTCCGATGTTGCAGTAAGCGCAATCCTGGTCCGTGAATATAAAGGTACGCAATCTCCAATCTACTACATTAGTAAAACCTTGGTCGACGCCGAAACGAGGTACCCTAACCTAGAAAATATAGCCCTAGCTTTGGTCGTAGCTTCACGAAAGCTTAGAACTTATTTCCAATGCCACCCCATCTCAGTAGTCACGACTTTTCCCCTGAGGAGTATCCTGCACAAACCCGGGTTGTCGGGTAGGTTGGCTAAATGGGCCATTGAATTAAGCGAGCATGATATAACCTATCAGTCGCGAACACCGATAAAGTCACAAGAACTTGTCGACTTCGTCGCCGAATTTAGCGCTAAAATAATTCCCAAGGTCGAAAGGGAATCCACTAGTACTTCCCCCAAGATACACCACCTATGGATTCTATACACCGATGGAGCCTCCAATGCATCAGGTTCTGGACTGGGACTCGTGCTCGAGGTCCTGATAGGTGAGATAATCCGCCAGTCCATATGGTGTCCCGATATTACTAACAACGAGGCCGAGTATGAGGCCGTGATTGCAGGATTAAAACTGGCCCTCAAATACGGAGCACAACGAGTAGTCCTTCGATGTGACTCACAACTCGTCGTCAATCAAGTCACAGGGACTTTCCAAATCAAGGAACAAAGGCTACAAAAATACCAGGCCGATATTTGCAAACTATTGCCCGAGTTCGACGAATGCCAGCTCGGCCAGACACCTCAAGCGCAGAACTTCAAGGCAGACGGCCTAGCCAAATTGACGGCAACCACCAAGAGCATAAACGGGAAAGAAATGTGGTCACACTCCTCCACTCAACCATCGACCAACTTGAGGTACGCACTATTAACCTAACTCGGGACTGGCTCAACTGTATCATCGCCTACCTGCAGGACGACGTGCACCCAAATTAAAAAAAAGCCAAAAAGCTTCAAATGCAAGCAGCCAGGTATAACATCATCAACAACGACCTATACAAAAGGACGTATGGCGGCCCCTAGCAAAATTTTTGGGACCAAACCAGATAAGGCGCGTCCTAGAAGAGGTCCATGAGGGTCATTGCGGGGCTCACACAGGTAATCGAGCCCTAGTCAGATGTCTTATACGAGCAGGCTACTACTAGCCCACGATGAAAAAGGAAGTAGCTAACTTCGTTAAAAAATGTGAATCATACCAAAAATACGCCCCCATGATCCACCAAGTAGGCGAACACCTCCACTCAGTCACGTCGCCCTGGCTCTTCATCAAATAAGGAATGGACATCGTCGGCCCCCTTCCCACAGGATGAGGTAATGTACAATTTCTTTTGGTTTTAACTGACTACTTTTCTAAATGGGTGGAAGCATGTGCATTCGCCCAAATACGCAAACAAGAAGTGATCTCCTTTATATGGAGGAATTTTGTATGTCGCTTTGGCATCCCTAAAGAAATCAGTTGTGAAAACGGACCTCAATTCACAGGGGAAAAGATCGCCGAGTTTTTCAAGAAATGGCATATCAAAAGAATACTCTCCATGCCATATCACCCCGCTGGCAACAGACAAGCTGAATCCTCCAACAAAACGATATCGAATATCATGAAAAAGAATCTTGAAAATGCCAAGGGATTATGGCCAGAGGTGCTACCAGAAGTGCTATGGGCATATCGCACCACGCCAAAGACAAGCACAGGGGAAACTCCATACTCACTAGTCTATGGGACCGATGTAGTGATATCGGTCGAGGTCAGAGAACCAAGTCTAAGATATTCAAATAAGAGCGGGCCAAGCAACAATGAAAGTAGAAGTAAAGACCTCGACGAGGCCGAAGAACGAAGAGACATGGCTTACATAAGAATGGTAGCCCAAAAACAACAGGCAGAGTGGTACTACAGCAAAAAAGCCAAGGTCAGGTCACTCAAAGTCGGGGACTATGTACTCAAGGCCAAAACACAGGTGAGAAAAGATCCACGGGAAGGAAAACTGGAGACCAACCGGGAAATTCCATACAAAATTACGGCGGAAGTAAGCAAAGGTTCGTTCCAACTAGAAACAATGGAGGGAAATTTTCTACCAAATAATTGGAACTTTTCCCACCTCAAATACTTCAACTTCTAAGGATAAGACATCTTCCAAGTCATACTCTTTTTCCCTCACCTGAGTTTTGTCCCAATTGGGTTTTCTCGGGGAGGTTTTTAACGACGCGACGAAGAGAGCATCTCGAAGTTAAGTATCAGTTCATCACTCGACCTCTCAACAATTTCTCTAGGTCGACCAATGAAGGGACTAGATAGACTAGGACTTCTCCAATGTATGCACAAACAGAGAAAAAACATGTAAACTTATCTAACGAATGTATAAACAAAGCGAAATATGCAAACATATGATGTTCACATGTCTCCACCAAGTTTACACATTATGCCAATCCGTGAAATAACATTCTACCTCGTTCGAATCAATTTTAAAGTCAACATTTGACCCTGCTCGAATCTACTTACATTCGACCTCGTTCGAATCAATTTTAAAGTCAACACTCGACCATGCTCAAATCGACTTACATTCGACCTCGTCCAAATAAATTTTAAAGTCAACACTCGACCCTACCCGAATCGACTTACGAATCAATTTTAAAGTCAACATTTGGCCCTGCTCGAATCGACTTGCGTTCGAACTCATTCGAATCAATTTTAAGTCAAACATTCGACCTTGTTCGAATCGACTTACATTCGACCCTGTTCGAATCAATTTATAAGTCGACATTCGACTTTGCTCGAATCAACTTGTGATTCGACCTCGTTCAAGTTAATTTGTAAGTCGACACTCGACCTTGTTTGAAATGACTTACATTCGACCTTGTTCGAACCAACCTACATTCGACCTCGTTCTAATTGACTCATATTCGACCCCGTTCGAATTAATTATAACACGTGTACACAACTTGGCTCGAACTAATTAAGTAATGATTCGACCTCGCACGAGCTCGACTTACACCCGACCTAAGCGAATTGCAATCAAGGCAGTCAATTGAGGAAAAAAATTCAAGGGAAAAATAAGAAGTTCAAGAACAGACAGCAAAAGTATTATCATTCCAAAAGACATCTTACAAGGGCTAAACAAGTGCCCGCAAAAAAAAGAAAGAAAAGAAGAACAACAATACAAAGAAAGTACACTATTCGGCTGCATCTCCCCCATCGCCAAAACCCTCTCCATTGGAGTACTCATCATCATACCAAGCACCTGGCTTGAGCCTGTCTAAATCATCTCCATCATCACCTTCCCCGGGCGTACCGGGATTGTAGACACAAGCGTCCCGAGCTGCACGTGCCTTAACACAAGCATCCTCAAATTCTGTCTCAGATGCTTTCCCAGCCGTCATCAAGCCCCTGAATATATCTAGATGAGCCTCAACATGAACCCACTTCTCGTACAAATCCCGTGGAACATTGGGATAAGAAAAAGTGTGGGGGGAAGACGGTTGAGCCAGCTATTGCGCCTTCTCGGCCTTGAGGACAACAATCTGCTCGTTCAAATCCAAGACCTCTGTCTCCAGGCCACCAATTTGTTCTTCAAGTCTCGCCTCCTTAAGCGCAGACGTCTCCACTTTATTTGTCCGCTCAGACCTGAAGACATGGATAGAAACCGCTTAGTCCGCCGCCTCTACCACAACAGCTATTCTGGCTTTATCGGCTCTATCCAACTCTGCCATTTTTAAGGCCAACTCATCATTCAAACCATTGGCTCTAGCTTCACTCTACGCGAGCTCGGCCCACAAGGAGGCCACCTGAGCCTGAAGATCGACACACTCGGCCATAACCCCCTTATTCACCTCGAGTTCGTCCTCTTTAGCTCTCAACGTCCCTTCGAACTCACTACACCTACCGATAGCTCTCACAAGCTCATCGTACTTCTGCCTCAGCTTATCATCTTTCTGCTTCAGCTCGTCTCTGAGAGATTGGAACTGACCATCCTCGCTGAGTATGCTGCTCAGTGCATGGTTCTTAGTATGATACTCCCTATACTTTGACTCCATCCTTTTGTAGAGAGCCACCCTCTTCTCCTCCCAACGGGCGCTCTCAATCTCCAGAATAAGGGTCTGATAAGCAAGAAGAAAATGGTCAGCAAAGAAGAATAACGTAAAAGGAAGGAGAAGATACTAGGGGTGTTCGTCGGTCGAAACTGTATGGTATTTAGACATTTTGGTTTGGTATTTTCGGTATTTAGTTTCGTAAAATGCTATGCCAATACCTTACCTAATTAAATTCGTTATGGTTGGATTTTTCTCTTTTTGGTTTCGGTTTATTCGGTTCGGTAACTTCGATTTATTCGGTTTGAATACTAACTAGTGCATAGAGGCATAGACAGTAATATTCTTAATTAAAGTACTCAAAAGTAAAAAACTAAAAACGTTTGTTGACAACTTTTGTCCAAGACCAACATATACCAACCTAGAGAGAGAAAACTTAGAGAAATATCTTGTTACTTTCCAAGAGTCAATTGATGAACTTAGAGAATAAAGGAAAGTAAAATTTTAGATTTCTTATACTTATGTTATAATTAATAAAATGTGTATTGTGTAATATATTATATATTTCGGTACACTATCAGTATTTCGGTATTTTATTTATAAATACCAAATGCCATACCTAATACTAATTTTTTTAAAAACTTAAATCAAATATAGTACCGAATACCAAAATGTCGAATCTCGAATACAAAAATTTTCGGTTTCGGTACGGTAATTCGGTATTTACCAAATTATGCACAGCCCTAGAAGATACTAAAACACTAAAAAAGACAACTTACTCGCAGGTCCATCCCCGAGATGCCTAATCACAGGTCTGCATCCTTCAGTGTCTGCAGAGTCTTGTTCTCGGTGCCCGTGCAGAGGGTAAAGTTGGCACCACGTTCTCAGAGTTAACCAACAAATTATAATCCAAGGGGATGACAATATTTCGGGTAGACCCCTCAGTTCTCACTTCTACCCGAGTGAACCTCTCATTGAAGGTCCGCACCTCCTCGGGGTCAATATCAGAGTCGGACCCATCATCGTCTACGACGACCGTCTTTCCTCTCCCGTCGGCGGACGAAGATGCAACCTCAGCGGCCCCTAACCACCCTTCTCCCATGGCAGCCTTCGCTGCCTCCGACAGCCTCCCTTTTATGGCGACCTCTGGTGGGGGAACAGTCCCTACCATGGCTATAGACACCCTGCCGATTTCCGCTCTCCGCCTTTTTTAGCGGGATCTCCTCCTCCTCGGTGGGTGAAGACTCATCTACAAGGTGCAGTACCGGATAGGCCGAAGTCTCCTTTGGTGGAACAGGCGTCTGACGACCGGGTTCGCTTAAAGCCGGAGTTTGAGAAGAAGTGTTCCACACAGACTCGGCTAGCACGAACTGCATCCCGGCCAAGGCAACTGCCTGGTAAAATGCAAGAACATGAGCCTTCGCCTTTCTAGAAGCTCTTCGACCTAACACTAAAGAGAAAAACTATAAGTAAGAGAAGGAAGGGAACTGCAATGAGGTCAAAGTATTTAAAGGAAAGAATCTGACTTACCGGCCACGGGCTTGGGTCTGAACCTCTTGTTGAAAGACGCCCAGTCACGAATCCCTATGGTGTGAGGCAAGACTTGGGCCACCGAGTCACTGATGTCGGCGACTAAAGAAGGGGGATATTTCTTGGCTACACGAAAGGAAAAGAAAACGATTAAGCAACAAAACATAGAAAAAGGGAAAAGAACGTACTTCAATCAGCGAGATCACTTATGAGCAAAATTCCACTGCTTGAGAAATCCACTAGGGCTCGCTACCATGTGCTCGATTTTGACGAAGAAGAAGTTGAACCAAAATCGGTGATTCACCTTGTCGTCTATTCCTGCCACCAATCCATTGGTCCAGCGGTGAGGAAGATGAATCAGTGTGCCCCTATGGATGCTTGGCGCGAAGAGGTGCAATAAATGGTGGATAGAAATTCCACAGGCGGCTAGCTCTGCAAATTTCGTTAGCATGAAGAAGACCTTATAAATGTAGGGCGAGAGTTGGGTCGGTCAGACCCATAATAATGGTAGAATTCCTCCGCCAATGGAGGAAGAGGGAGAGACCCACTTGGAACGGGTAAGCATAAAACGCACAGTGCCCGAGCCAGTGGATTTGGATCACATCGTCCCCGACTGGAATTAGGTTAACGTGAGCAGGGGTGTTGTATTTGGCCCTGAGGGAGGCTATATGCTTCACCTCCATCCCGAACCTCACAGGCTCGGGGTCATGAGCAGGTTTCCTTCGAGAAATCTGACCTGGAGCTTGGGTTACGAGGAATGACCTCATTTATGGTGGGGAAGCTTTCGTCCTCCATAACAATAGATTCTCCTCCACTAGAAGGCATGGCCACTGATAGCGGAGTTGGATCTGAGACCACCTCAGGATTAAGAGTTACGTTAGTCATCTTTTTCTAGTGTTTACACGGTGGAGCCATAAATGTAGAAGGGATGGTGATGGTAGAAGTTGCAGGAAGTATGAGTACAGAAAGAAGACGAAGAAGAAACAAGGTGCAGGATTGAGAACTCAGAGAATGCAAAGGTTTCTCTGAAAAGCCTCCTCCTCCTTATTTATAGGTAATCATGGCGTTTGAATCGATGCGAACAACTTCCAGTGGCCCTAGAATCGAAATGACAGGGGCTCGAGGAACGATGTAATGCATCGGGAATGTGCGCAATGATGACGCATGTGGCTATGATCTCACCCTGCACCAGCCTCAGTGACCACAGCTCTCGGAATAACACATCATCATCTCGGCAACGATCACCCCTGCTCGACCACCACGTCCGAAATTTTTCCAGAATTACTACTGATAAAGTTTGTTCATTGAGGCCGACCAAAAGACGACCTCAATAAGCGGAGGGACTAACTGTATAGGTCAAAATCTAGCTGAGGAAATTCGGCATGGAGAGGTTATCAAGTGCGGGAATTGCAGCTCAACATGGGAGATTAGGTCAAGGTCGACCAGGGCCTGGCAATAAGGAACCGCCGAGCAAGCCATTAAGCCCGAGGTCGAGTAGCGAAGAATGTAAATAACGGCTAGTATAGTCTTGGAACTATTAAATGGAATATTCTATGAATATTCGCTCTACTGTACTTTTTAGGGTTTTTGGGAATATCTCATATAAATAGTAAAAGAAAGAGGGAAAAAGACATGTAATATTCATTCTGATAAGAACTCTTATGAAAAGTTGACTGTTGAGATATAATACAACACTTTACCTTTCCATAGTGGTTCAATTTGTTGTTTATTCTACCCTTTCATTCATCGGATCCGAGAAGGTCTCGTATATTCCCATATGCATTTGTCTTACATTGTTGTCAGAGGGAAGAATCATCCATATCATTCAATATTTGGGAGAATACTTCTTTTCGTTTATATTCATTGCCATTTAATATATTTCTTGCTCATTACTATCCCACCATTTGTTCTTGATAGTTTCATTTAATACCCTCATAATTGGTTCTAAGAGTTATCCGGCATTATTATATAAGCATGTGCTAGTGTGATGACCCAAAAAGTCATCTCTCATTTTATAAGTCAAAACTGTGTTCCGAGACCTTAAAAACCTCCTTTTATATCACCTTGTTTTGTGTGCACAGCCCGGGCATATATCAGGGGAAACTTCTATGTGAAAAACTGAGAAAAATGCTAAATTGGCCTTTAATATTGAATTTAAGTTGACTTTGGTTAACATTTTGGGTAAACGGACCCGTGATTGACGGTCTCGGAGAGTCCGTAGGAAAATATGGGACTTGGGATGCCCGGAATCGAATTCCGAGGTCCCAAGCCCGAGAAATAAATTTTTGAACGAAATTGTTTTACTGAAAATATAAGAGTTTTTGGAAATTTGGTTATATTTGAAATTTATGGTATCAGGCCCGTATTTTGGTTCTGGAGCCCGGTACAGGTTCAATATGATATTTGAGTTGTGTCTATCAAATTTGGTAAGAAACAAAGGTCATTTGACATGATTCGGACCCGTAGTTGTGAAATTTGAAAGTTCTTGAAATTTTCTTTGATTTTTATGCTAAATTCATTGTTTAAGATATTATTTTGGCAATTTGATCGCACGAGTGAGTCTGTAGGATGTTTTGGGGGTAGTGTGCATGTTTGGTTTGGAGCCCCAAGGGCTCCGGTGAGTTTTGGATAGGCATCGAGGTGTTTCGGACTTAAAAAAATCTGGTGTGAGTTGTTGTTTCTGGTGTCCTAGGATTTTCTCTTCGCGATCATGGTACAGCCCACACGATCGCGGTGTACAAGTTGGGTTGGAGAGGGGTTTCTTCTACACGAACGTAGTGTCTTGGTCGCGATCGCATAGTGTACTGGAGGGGGGTTGGGGGAGTCCTTATGCTGTTCTTCGCGAATGCGGTTCCAGGCACGCGAACGCGGTGGTCAGGGGGGATAGTCCATCACGAACGCGAGCAGCTTATCGTGATCGCATAGGTTTTTTGGCCTCAATGCTCCGCGAACTCGGCAAACCCCTCACGATCACGTAGAGGGTCTATCCAGGGTTTAAAACAGTATCAAAAACGCGAAATAGCCAAAATTTCATATCACCTTCCATAGAATTCAACCTTGGGAGATTTTTGAAGAGGGACTTCATCACCAAATCATAGGTTCGTGTTTTTAATCTCATTTTATTCATTTTCCATTAACACCCATTAGATTTCTAGGCCTAAATCATGTTCTATATGGTAGAAAATTGGGGATTTGGGTAGAGTTAAACTTTTTGAATAACTGGAATTTAGACCTAGTTTTAGGGTCGGATTTAGGAACTAATTATATATTCGGGCTCGTGGGTGAATGGGTGATCGGATTTTGGTCCGAAATTAGTGTTTTGACCAAGCGGGCCCGGGTCGATTTCTGACTTTTTGGGAAGAATGATATAAAACCTATAATTAAGCGTTGAGATTGAATTGTTTAGAATTTATTGATGTTATTAAGTTAAATATGTCTAGATACAAGTGAATTGGAGTCAAATTCAAAAGGGAAAGCGGCAATCGAGGCTTGAGTTTGGTCGTGGAATCTGAGGTAAGTGTTTGGCTTAACCTTAGCTTGAGGGAATAGTGTTGTATCCTATTTGCTATGTGTAAGTATCATGTTCAACGTATATGTGAGGTGACGAGTACCTATACTTTGGTGTTAAGTATGCCCGTGAGTCGGATATTGTGGTTTATGTGATTTTTCATTAAGTAATACTTGAGTTTCACTTTATAGCTATCCATGTTGGTGGAAATTCCTTGATATTGAACTGTGTCAAGTATTGGTTTCAGTTGAAGATGTTTATGTGAAGGTATGCACTAAGTGAGATTGGTTATAGCTGTTTTTTTTCCTTGCCGGGATGGTGTTGATTCCACTGTTGGCTCCCTTGCCGAGACATTATGGTTTATTTCTATTTACTCCCTTATTTTCCTTGTTGGATTGTTGTCATTTGATGTGTTTGGGTGAGGAAGAGTGTAAAAGCACGAAGGGTGATGTCGTGCCATGATATGAGTGATAATGCACGAAGGATAATGATGTGTCATGATATTGTGAGGTAAAAGCACGAAGGATGATGTCGTGCTGAATATATTAATTCTGATGGTGAGGACGAGAGTAAAAGCACGAAGGGTGATGCCGTGTACTTGTTTTTGTATTACTATTTCTGTTGCTAAACTGATATCTAAATTGTGCCTTACCTCGTTATTTCCATTATTTGATATTTCCTCCCATCAGCATTTTCCCCTTTCCTTTATGCTTAACTGATTATATCTCGTTGTATTATTTTTCTCCGTATGCTATTAAACTACACAGGTTGATTTTGGGTGTCGCGTCCTAGCCTCGTCATTACTTCGCCGAGGTTAGGCTCGGCACTTACTCAATACATGGGGTCGGTTGTACTGATGTTATACTCTGCACTTTTGTGCAGATCCCGGTGTAGGACCCTACGGACCATTGGTCGAGGTTGCTACCTTCAGTCCAGTGGAGACCGTGAGGTAATCCTGCAGGCGTCCGCAGGCCTTGGCGTCACCTTCTATCCTATTTTTTTCATGTCTTACATATGTCTGAGACAGTAGTATTTTGTTTACTCAGACCTCTATTTGTAGTATTCTTAGACAGTCCGTGAAATTGTGACACCAAGTTCTGGGAGTTGTTATCATGGATTTTGTAACAGTATTTAATTAAGATGTTAGATTATATTTCTTCCGCACTTTTATTTCTGCTGATCGTGTATGTCACTGACTAATTGATAAAACTAAAGAAATAATATAGAATAACGGGTAACGTTGGCTTTCTTAGAAGGTTCAATGTTAGGTGTCGTCACAGTCTCGACGGTGGGAAGTTCGGGTCGTGACAAGTTGGTATCAGAGCACTAGGTTGCTTAGTTCTCACAATTCACGGACAAGCTTAGTAGAGTCTGAGGGATCGGTACGGAGACGTTTGTGCTTATCCTCCATAGGCTACAGTGTTTAGGAATGACTTCACATCTATTCTTCTCTGTCGTGCGATTTGATGTCTTAAAACTAACTGAATTTCTGCTCTATTCTCTCGCAGATGGCGAGAAAACGTGCTTCTTCATCCACTGATCAGTAGCCCCAGTCTCCAGTTGCAGCTCCTACGAGGGGCCACGGATGAGGTCGAGGTCGTGCTAGAGGCCGAGGCAGGGGCAGGGCCAGCCCAGAGCAGCAGCCCCAGTGGCGGAGCCTCATGTAGAGTTTGCTGATGAGGTTCCTTCCAAGACAGTCCCGGTTGGGCCAGCTCAGGTTCCCGAGGGGTTCATTGCCACCCCAGTACTCCAGGATTCTCTGGTCCGTCTAGTGGGCCTCATGGGAAGTATCTCTCATGCAGGTTTTCTTCCTGTAGCACCGGCCGTCTCTCAGGCTGGGGGAGGAGCCCAGACTCCCGCTACTCGCACTCCGGAGCAGTTGACTTCTCAGTTTCAGACTCCAGGAGCTCAGCCAACCGGGGTAGTTCAGCGGGGTATATTGGCCCAGACCGGTGGTGGAGCAGCTATGTCTGCTGATGCTTTGTGGAGGTTGGATAGGTTCACCAAGCTTTTCACTACTACTTATAGCGGTTCATCTTCAGAGGATCCCCAGGACTATTTGGATAGTTTCCATGAGGTTCTATAGAACATAGGGATAGTGGAGACCAATGGGGTCGACTTTGCTACCTTTCATCTATCAGGTCCCGCCAAGACTTGGTGGAGAGATTATTGTTTGGCCAAATCAGTTGGATCACCGGCCTTGACTTGGGCCCAGTTCACTCAGCTATTTCTGGAGAAGTTTCTTCCCATTACTCATAGAGAGGATCTTCAGAGGCAGTTTGAGCATCTCCAGCAGGGCTGTATGACTATCACTCAGTACGAGACCAAATTTGTTACCTTGTCCCAACATGCTATTATGATACTTCCCACCGAGCGAGAGAGGGTGATGAGATTTATTGAGGGACTAGTTCAGCCAATCAGATTGCAGATGGCCAAGGAGACAGGGAGTGAGATTTCTTTCCAGCATGCAGCCAATGTGGTCCGACGAGTTGAGATGGTTCTGTTATAGGGGGGTGTCAGGGGTCTGACAAGAGACCCCGTCATTTTGGCAGGTTCAGTGGTGCCTCGTCTGGAGGCAGGGATTCTTTTGGTAGGGGACATCCTCCTAGGCCGTTTCATTCGGCACTTCAGGTTTCTCGTAGTGCTCCAGGTGGTCGTGGTTCTCATATGCAGTATTCTGATCAGTTGCCCTACAGTGCACCATCAGCTCCTCTCAGTGCACCGCCGATTCAGGGTTTTCAGGGTGGTTACTCAGGTCGTCAGGGTCAGTTTCAGGGTCAGCATCCTCAGCAGTCGAGGGTTGTTTATACTTGTGGTGATCAGAGGCACATTGCTAGATTTTGCCCTCGAGACTCGAGCAGTTCTCAGCACCAGGGTTCTCGTGCTATGGTTCCCGCACCAGGTGCTCCACCACCCGCTCAGCCAGCCAGAGGTGGGGGTCTAGGTGTTAAAGGTGGAGGTCATACAGTTAGAGGTAGAGGCCAGGCTACTAGGGGTAGAGGTCAGCCACCAGGAGGTCGTCCCAGGGACGTAGTTCAGATGGTGGGGCACAACCCTGATGTTATGCTATTCCAGCCAGACCTGAGGCTGAGGCCTCCGATGCAGTTATCACAGGTATGGTTTCAGTTTGCAGCAGGGATGCTTCAGTTTTATTTGATCCAGGGTCCACATATTCCTATGTGTCATCTTATTTTGCTCCTTATTTGGTTATGCCTCGTGATTCTATGAGTACTTCTGTATATGTGTCTACACCGGTAGGTGATTCTATTGTGGTAGATCGTGTCTACCGTTCGTGTGTAATGGTTATTGGTGGTCTTGAGACCAGTGTAGATCTTCTGCTCCTTGATATGGTAGATTTTGACATTATCTTGGGGATGGATTTGTTGTCGCCTTATCATGCCATACTAGACTGTCATGCCAAGACCGTGACCTTAGCATTGTCGGGTTTTCCTCGATTGGAGTGGAGAGGGACTCCTGGTCATTCTTCCAGCAGGTTTATCTCGTATATGAAGGCTTGGCGTATGGTCGATAAGGGGTGTTTGGCCTATTTGTCCTATATTCGTGATTCTAGTGTCGAGGTTCCTTCTATGGAGTCTGTGCCCATTGTCCGTGAGTTTTCAGAGGTGTTTCTTGCAGACCTGCCGGGTATGCCACCCGACAGGGATATTGACTTTTGCATTGATTTTGCTCCGGGCACTCAGCCCATTTCTATTCCGCCATATCACATGGCCCAGCCAGAGTTGAAGGAGTTGAAGGAACAGTTGCAGGACTTGCTTGATAAAGGCTTCATTAAGCCTAGTGTCTCACCTTGGGGTGCGCCGGTGTTGTTTGTTAAGAAGAAGGATGGGTCGATGAGGATGTGTATAGATTATCGGCAATTGAACAAGGTTATCATCAAGAACAAGTATTCATTGCCGCGAATTGATGATTTGTTTGATTAGATTCAGAGTGCCTAGGTATTTTCGAAGATTGATTTAAGATCTGGCTACCATCAGTTGAGTATTAGGGCATCCGATGTCCCTAAGACAGCTTTCCGCACTCAGTATGGGCATTATGAGTTCTTAGTGATGTCATTCGGGTTGACAAATGCCCCAGTAGCTTTCATGGACATGATGAACTGAGTGTTCAGGCCTTATTTGGATTCCTTCGTGATTTTCTTCATTGATGATATTCTGATCTATTCCCGCAGCCGGGAGGAGCACGAGCAGCACCTTCGAGTCGTTCTTCAGACTCTGAAGAACAGTCAGTTATATGCTAAGTTTTCTAAGTGTGAGTTCTGGTTGAGCTCAGCTGCATTCCTGGGTCATGTTGTATCAGCAGAGGGTATCCAGGTGGATCCCAAGAAGATTTCAGCAGTCAAGGATTGGTCTAGACCGACGTCAGCTACATAGATTCGGATTTCTTGGGCTTAGCAGGTTACTATCATCGGTTTGTGGAGGTATTTTCATCTATTGCAGCCCTGATGACCAGGTTGACTCAGAAGGGTGCCCAGTTCAGGTGGTCAGATGAGTGTGAGGCGAGCTTTCAGAAGCTCAAGACAGCTTTGACCACGGCACTGGTGTTGGTTTTGCCCATAGGTTCAGGGCCATATACTTTGTATTGTGATGCATTCCAGATTGGACTTGGTGCATTATTGATGAAGGATGGCAAGGTTATTGCATATGCTTCGCGTCAGTTGAAGATCCACGAGAAGAATTATCCAGTTCATGATTTGGAGTTAGCAACCATTGTCCACCCACTGAAGATTTAGAGGCATTATCTGTATGGCGTGTCATGTGAGGTGTTCACAGATCACAAGAGTTTGCAATATTTATTCAAGCAGGAGGAGTTGAATTTGAGGCAGAGAGATGGTTAGAGCTATTGAAAGACTATGACATCACCATCGCATATCATCCGGGGAAGGCCAATGTGGTGGCCGATGCTTTGAGTAGGAAGTCACCCTGTATGGGAGTCTTGCATATATTCCGGTCGGGGAGAGACCATTTGCTTTGGATGTTCAGGCTTTAGCCAATCAGTTCATGAGATTGTTTCCGAGCCTAGCCGTGTTCTAGCTTATACAGTTGCTCGTTCTTCATTATTTGACCGTATTCGAGATCGGCAGTATGATGATCCTCATTTGTGTGTCCTTAGGGACACAGTGCAGCACGATGGTGCCAAGCAGGTTACTGTTGGTGATGATGGAGTTTTATGGATGCAGGGTCGTATTTGTGTGCTCAATGTGTATGGACTTCGTGAGTTGGTATTAGAGGAGGCCCATAGTTCCCGGTACTCCATTCATCCGGGCGTAGCAAAGATGTATCAGGATTTGTGGCAGCATTATTGGTGGAGGAGGATGAAGAAGGATATTGTGGCATATGTAGCTCGTTTTTTGAATTATCAGCAGGTAAAGTACGAGCATCAGAGACCTGGTGGATTGCTTCAGCAGATTGAGATTCCTGAGTGGAAGTGGGAGCGTATCACCATGGATTTCGTTGTTGGACTCCCACGCACTCAGAGGAGGTTCGATGCAGTATGGGTTATTGTCGATAGGCTGACCAAGTCAACGTATTTTATTCCTGTGGCAATTTCATACTCTTCGGAGAGATTGGCAGAGGTCTATATTAGGGAGATTGTTCGTCTTTATGGTGTACCCGTGTCTATTATTTCTGCCGAGGTACGCAGTTTACCTCGCATTTCTGGAGGGTAGTTCAGCGTGAGTTGGGCACGAGGGTTGAGTTGAGCACAATATTTCATCCTCAGACGGACGGACAGTCCGAGCGTACTATTCAGATTTTGGAGGATATGCTACAAGTATGTGTCATTGACTTTGGAGGCTCTTGGGATCAGTTCTTTCCATTAGCTGAGTTTTCCTACAACAACAGCTATCAGTGGAGCATTCAGATGGCCCCTTATGAGGCATTATATGGTAGGCGGTGTCGGTCGCTAGTTAGGTGGTTTGAGCCGGGAGAGGCTCGGTTGTTAGGTACGGACTTAGTGCAGGATGCCTTGGATAAGGTTAAGATCATTCAGGATAGACTTTGTACAGCTCAGTCCAGACAGAAGAGTTATGCTGATCGCAGAGTTCGTGATGTGGAATTCATGGTCGAAGAGCGGGTGTTGCTTCGGGTGTCGCCCATGAAGGGCGTGATGAGATTTGGAAAGAAGGGCAAGTTGAGCCCTAGGTACATCGGTCCTTTTGAGATCCTTGATAGGGTGGGAGAGGTGGCTTACAGACTTGTGTTGCCACTGAATTTATCAGTTGTGCATCTGGTGTTTCATGTGTCTATGCTTCGGAAGTATCACGGAGATCCAGCCCATGTGTTAGATTTCAGCACTGTCCAGTTGGACAAGGATTTGACCTATGAGGAGGAGTTGGTAGCCATATTAGACCGGCAGGTTCGTCAGTTGAGATAGAAGAGTTATCCTTCGGTTTGTGTCCAGTGGAGAGGTCAGCCTGCCAAGGCAGCTACCTGGGAGTCTGAGTCTGATATGCGGAGCGATATCTCCATCTTTTCCCCGATTCAGGTACTTTTCTATGTTCGTTTGAGGAAAAACTGTTGTTTTAGAGGTGGAGAATGTGATGACACAAAAAGTCATCTCTTATTTTATAAGTCAAAATTGTGTTCCTAGGCCTTAAAAACCTCCTTTTATCTCACCTCATTTTGCGTTTGCAGCCCGGGAGTATATGTTGATCCCAAAACACACACGCAAGTAACGTGGTCGACAAGTAATATAGGATTATAAGTCCAGATATCGTACCCACAGAGACTTGTGATTAACTATCAACTAAATTAAACCCAAACAATTAATCTATTCAATCGAACACTAAAGTATGAATATTTACCTAAAATTAATCTAGAATAGTAAACTATGAAATTAAGGAAACAAATTGGTGAAATTAGACACGAATTCAATGAGATCCGATATTCTAGAGCTATGTGTTAGCTAACAATCCAGTTGAGTTTTCCACTTAAATCGTCTAATTAATTTATCTGGTTTATTAATTGACGAGGTTAATA
>MDKJ01249408.1:0-14768 GCA_005239525.1 Nicotiana knightiana
TTTCATGTGTAGGTGCATTGGAGATGGAAACCGAGCTAAATGGATGCATGAACGCCGAAAATATGCTCAAGAGTCGAAAAGGAGTGACCGGGACTATAGCCGGGCATTTTGGCCTTAAAGCCAGGCCAACCCGGGCGTTAGTGGGGCATTTGGCCCCTAAAGCCAGGGTCATCCTGGCGTTAGACCCCTAAAGCCAGGTCTGCCTTGGCGATAAGGGGGCATTTGGGGCTTAACGCCTGGGTCCCTGTCCGATCAATTTCGAGTTTTAAAGGTTTTAAGTGTTTCCCGATTGGAATAGAAGTCCTCTACACGGCTAGGGTTTATCCCAAACATATAAATAGACCCAAAAACACAACTTGAAGGAGGAGGAAGCCATTGAAGTGAAGAAAAACCTGTGGATTACTACTCAGTGAAGCAAACATTGATTTTATAGCTTTTATTCATTATTTTGTAGTTTAAATATGCAAGTTATTTTAGAATTGATTCTTATGAATATGAGTAGCTAATTTTCTTAATCTAGGGTTTTTTTGGAACCCGTTGGGGGATAAACTTATTGTGTTATTAATATAGTTTTGATTGGTTGATTAATCTCTATTTGTTCAACTACGTTCTTGTTGTAGTTGATTGAAAGGGCCCTCAATTAGCTGTTCCTATTTATTATGTATCTACTTGAGAGAGAGTGCATATTTAGGTAGTTGTTTGAACAACATCACTCCCGGAGTATAGACGAAAGTCATAACCGAGGGTTTAGAGGTTGGATTAGAGATAACGATACCTCGGGTGCAATCTAAAGTGAACTGTAATGCAATCTAGCTAGCGTAACTTGAGAGAGTGCGTCTAGTAAATTATCATAATTACTTGAGAGAGATTTATGGTAGATAGAGTGTTCATGATTGATAGAGACAACTAATCAAACTATAAGAAGTATCCGAGAAGGAAGTTCACCAACGGGGGAAACCATAACCTTAGACCTTTATCATAATTGTTTACAACAAATTGTTAGTTATTATTATTGTCAGTAGAATTAGTAAAACATCACCAATTTATATTAAAAAGTCTTGAGATAATTGATTGAGTAAAAGTTGCATATTCTAAAGCCTTGATTGATACGTAAATTCCCTTTGGGATCGACTCTGGGCATAATACCCTGGATTATATTTGCAACGCCCGCTTAGTCTTTTATAAGACATAGTTGAGCGTGATCAGTTATCTCTGATGTGACTGAAAATATGGAAAAGAGGTTTGTTCATATTGGTACTATAGAAGGAGTGGAGTCTAAGTCTACTAAAATTGGTAGCAAAAGCTAAAAGGGAAAATAAAATGAGAGTCAGGGTAAAACATGAAATGTGAGGGGAAAGGGAGAAGAAGGAGTGGCTGAATCTTCACCACTCCTATTAGTTTGACTGAAGAAACAAGGGAAATGATGATATGGAGTGAGGAGGTTGTAGAGGAGGAAGAAAGTTTGGGAGGAGAAGAAGGCAGTGGGTCTTTAGAGGCAAGTGCAACTGATGGGCTGGTTAGGTTAAGAAAAAGGTTCTAAGAAGAGGGGGAGTCCACTAGTTAAAATCCCTGATACTACTATCAGAGGTAATAAGAGAGAGGATGTCTCTTCTATCTCTGTAGAGACTTCTCCCACAAGAGGAAGAACTAAAAGGAGTCAGAGAAAGCAGGGTGAGGCTGACCTAGAAAGCTAGTTGAGAGTAAAAAGAAATCTACTGCAAAAGGAAAGAAAGGGTGGGTGAACCAAGTGAGATAATTGAAATTGAATAGATGAACCTGGTCCTTCATGATGAGGATGAGGCAAAAGAAGTGGATGTTGTGACTCCAAGTGTTAAGAAAAGAGAGACTTCCCAAAAGAAGTCCCCTGCAAAGTCTGTTGATACAAAAACCTCTGCCTTGGCTAAAAGAAGAAGAGGAGACTGATGAAGAACAAGACAAGATGGTGAAGTTTGTCAAAAGAACAATTTTGAAGGGTAGACTCCTTAAAGATTTGGAGGAGGAAGGAATGTTTCTGCTAAAGATATTAGAAATTCAGGGCTGGAAGGACATAGTTCTTTAGTTGGAAGGGAAACTAGCCGGAGCAGAAGTTAAGGAGTTCTTAGCAATTTGTAAAATGAAGAATGGAAGGGCAACCGGTGTAGTGAAAGGGGTGAAAGTGAGTTTTGATGACAAAGAACTAGGAGAGATTTTAGGGGTACCTGATGAAGGGTACAATGATTACAAAAAGTTAAAATGCCCCAGCCTAGAAAACTTACCTGCCTGACTTGCCATCACCAAAAAATTTGCTGACAGAGACTTAGAGCTACAACCCAAGGCTGTTTATAAGAGTGAAATGAAATCTGACCCACAAAGTGCTCTTTGAATTTTTCAAGAAAGTTGTTCTACCAAGATATGAGAGAAGGCATATTGCTACTTTCATGGACCTGGTCCTTTTGGAATGCCTGGATAGTAAGAGGCAGATCAACTGGCTGGGGTTTATGATCCAGCTCCTTAGTAGGGTGGTTTCTGGAACTAAAACTCATGCCATACCCTATGCGTTCATACTAGGGGTGGGCATAAAATTCGAAAAACCAAATTCCGAACCGAATTAATTTGGTATTTCAGTTTCGATTTTTTTGGTATTTCGGCTTATTTCGTTTTTTTTTTTGGATGACCGAGAAATCCGTCTGGGGCCGATCCTTTGCACCAACCGCAGCCTTCGAAACTCGGTAGATAATGGGCCCGCCCCTCTACCCTTCTCCACTTAAATACCAGACTTTATTTTGCATGGTGTGAGGGCTTAAACCTGTGGCCTAAGACACAAATCCACCATCCTTTGCCACTTGAGCTAGGCCTTGGGGGAAAATACCGAAATAGATTAGTCCAAGCCCAACTTTATTTTTATTTTTTAGCCTAATAACTTTAAGCTCACACCTCAAAAGTCCAAAACCCCTAATTCCCTAATTCCTTACCCTTAGGCTTTAGCAAGATTCCACCAAGCAGATTAAGAACTTCTAGAAATTTTGGAGCATAGATAAAAAGTGTATACTGTATAGACAGTCAACTATCTTTGGCATTCAGGTTGAATGGACTATTCAACTATCCTTCTTTTTGCTTTAGGATAAAGTATGGCTTTATAGTAGAGGCATAAAAGGAATTGCTGCTTTTTACGTGTAAGTTGTAATACTTAGGTGCAACTTTTTCTCTTGTATTAGCCAATGGTATTATAAGATGCTTCCTTGCATTGCCTCCGTGTTTAGTCAAATGCTAGTAAATAATACTAGTTGTATTGGTTTCAAAATTTGAAACGTATGTTTTCAACCCTAAGAGCTACAGATTTGAATAGGCACAAGCCTTATAACATAGATTTGGTTTAAACCGAAATCGTACCGAACAAAAATAAGAAATACCGAACTGTACCGAAATATTTGGTACGGTATTTGGTATACACAATTGATAAACCGAATACTGAAATACCGAACCGAAATTCTTAAATACCGAACCGAAGTACCGAATGCCCACCCCTAGTTCATACTCACTGTTGTGCTTTCTCACTTCAAGGTTCCTCTCAAGAAATGGGATGTTAGCACAAGTAAAGATCATTTTGGGGCCAACACCTTGATTGCCTGTGATTATGAAGTCCTTGATGCTCCTAAAGAACCTGCTTCATCCAAGAAGTTGCATGTGAATAACAAAGTGAGAGTTTTGGAGTAGGAGAGTGGGGCTAAGGATGCTGAGATTGAGGGGTTGAGGAAGAGGTTGGCTGAATTAGAAACTGAGAGAGATGCTCTCAGGTCTGATCTTGCAAAGGAGAAAGAGAAGAATGAAGGCATTCTTTAAGACATATTGAAGCTGCTTCAGGACAAAAACCAAGAACTTGGTCCTTCTGAGCCTTAAACCAACCTAGCCTAGTTTGTATCCAGTGACCCGAGTGGGATGGTTCTTTTGTATTTTTTGCTCATGGTTTAGTACCTTTATTATTATATGCTCTGTGGATGAATATTATCAATGATAATCACTGCTTTTTGCTCTAATTATTTGTTGATTTTTCTTACATGGCTAATATCCTTAGATTGATAAGAGAAACTAAATCCATGTTTGCATTTGAAGTAGCCTCAGTGGCCATGAATAAGATATACTAAAATATGGTTATATAACTTAATTAAGCAAATTTTCGATAATGCCAAAAGGGGGAAGATAGTTTGTGCTTTTGGTTTGGACTGTGATATTTATAACCTAATGTACTTGGCCCTTGATAATTTGTGACTGTAAAATGGAAATGAAGAATGGAAAGTGTTCTAACATTGTGTTGATGTTGAGCTGAGTTGAAACAGGTTTCATGCTTATGAAAAGCACAGAGTTTGTCTTCATCAAAAATGGGAAATTTATTGGCTTCAATAAGTTTTGTTTTGATGATTGACAAAGAAACATATGATGAACCAGGTTCATACACAGTGTGCACATGGCACATGCAGATTCAAGCACAAGGCATGCACGTGAAGGATATAAGTGTAAGGGGTTATATCTGATATCTCCTGAACGAAAAGGTTGCATAGATGATAAGGAGCAGGACTCCTTACTTGAAAAGAACTCTATCCTGGATAAGGGATGAGTTAGAAGTTGAAGATAACTAAAATTCTTTCACCGTAAAAGAGTAAAGCATTATAACTCTAGTTATTTTTATTTTACTAACTCTATAAATATCAGTTTGTTCTCTTCTACAGGTGACGCACAAGCGCTGAAGCTAAGTAAGAATTGAGAGCAAAATAGCAAGGCATTTTGCAAGCAATTCATGTGTGTTTCAAGTGTGCGAACCTGAAGCTACATGAACCAGATAGAAGAACTAGTTCCAAATGTCTGTGTTTTATTCTAGCTCAATCATAGTAGGGCTTTTGAGTTGTACATTTCAGCTTTCTCTAACAGCATTTGTACTAGGTACTTTGAATTGTATTGTTCAAGTTAGAGTTAACTTGAAGTTGTCGTAACAGCCTGAGGCTGATTGCCACAAAGGGTTAGAGGTAATCCTTAAGTTTACAAGAGTTTTGTAAACGTTGTTTTTGGCTTAGTGATTTAGTGGAGTATTGGGGAAAATCCTACTGGAAGTAGGTCGCAGTTTTTTCACCTTTTGAGTAAGGTGTTTTCCACGTTAAAATACTTATGTTCTGTACTTTTTGCATTTATTATTCCGCAACTGTAGTGTAAGGAACACGTAGAAGAACCAAGTCATTATATAATCCGTGCACACGAAAAGTTGGACACCATACAAATCACTCCCTCTTGTGTGGTATTGAAGGGGCTTTTGCATCTATACCCTCTTTTTGGGTCACGTTTTTACTTATACCCGCTTTACAAAAAAAATTACAAGCGTACCCACTTTTCGCATAAACTTCAAGCATACGGGCCTGAAGTAGCAAAGACAATATGACAAACTTCAGCATTCTAGGCTTTTTCAAAAACTTCAGCACTAAATAAGCTGAAGTTTTATCCTGGATTAATTAGTTTTGTCATAAAGCTTTTTGAAAAACTTCAGCAGAAGATGCTGAAGTTATTTAGTTTATTTGTAAAAACTTCAGCACTAAATAAGCTGAAGATTTGTCCTGGATTAATTAGTTTTGTCATAAAGATTTTTCAAAAACTTCAGCAGAAGATGCTGAAGTTATTTAGTTTATTTCTAAAAACTTCAGCACTAAATAAGCTGAAGTTTTGTCCTGGATTAATTAGTTTTGTCATAAAGCTTTTTCAAAAACTTCAGCAGAAGATGCTGAAGTTATTTAGTTTATTTCTAAAAACTTCAGCACTAAATAAGCTGAAGTTTTGTCCTGGATTAATTAGTTTTGTCATAAAGCTTTTTCAAAAATTTCAGCAGAAGATGCTGAAGTTGTTTAGTTCATTTGTAAAAATTTCAGCACTAAATAAGCTGAAGTTTTGCACAGGTATCAGGAAAGCAGCGCCTGAAGTTGTAAAAATTAGGGTATAGGTTAAATACTTTTAAAAATATAGGTATAGGTTAAATGAAAGCAACCAAATAGGCCGTCTCGTGCCATTTCTACGGTATTGAAGTGTAAAACATGAGTAGATAATTTACGTATCTCATTCTAGTCTGGAATTTTCTTTTCTTGATTGTGTTGCGAGGGTCATACCTTAAGTGCTCAAGATTAACAAAGCAATAGACAAGATCTTATTTTAAGCATTGAATATGTCCATACGTTGGTGAAGGGAATAGACTTTTGTGTTGCTACGTGTATGGTTTTAAACAATACTTTTCACTTCATAGGCAAACTTTGAGGTTGACCGGAGTCCATGTCCATTTTATTTACATAAGGTTCCTTATATTTTTCTTTAATTGCTCAATAATGGTAAGAATATCGGAGAAATGATAATTGAACATTATTTTCTATTTAAAATAGCTCAAGTAACATCAAACACTAATGTAGTGCCACTTAATACTTGGTCATAAAACTCGTAAACAAAGACCGTGTAAGAAAGAAAATGCTTTATTTGTTTTCTTATCATACATCTCTTGGTAAATTTTTGAATTTCTTTTCATACATTAATTGACGATAGCAATGGAGTTCCTACAATGGAATAATTAAAAAAGATTTTCAAGAAACCATAGGTTTACTATTCTGACTAGTGACTAGCTACGAGACTAACATGCCAATTTGCTTATATTCATTAATATTTAGTACACTTGCTTTTATTCATGGAGATTTGGTTGTGTATGTATATATGAAGTAATCTAAAAATGGAATATATGTATACGTAGCAGGCCAGGGACAAGTAGACAGCCATAATATAGTTTGCCCAGCAATTCATATCCAACGCCCAGAAGCAGCGCCCCATCACTTCGGGTCTGGTGCTCCAAACTCATTTACTATTAATTAAGAAGGTTAAATTTCCAGATTTTTAGAAAAATCCTAGAGTACTATTTTTGTCCCCCACAAAAAATAAAATTTAGAGGTTTGCCAGATCAATCGTCAAATTTTTGGGGTGAATCCGAAATTTGATTTATTAAGGTTAATTCTCAAAGTAAAATTTACGCATAAATGTTACAACAAATACTACAAAATACAATATTTTATATAAACATATGAAAATATATTTTAAAACTATATTAAGGAAACAATACTATTATATTAAACTTTATTTTTAATATCGAAGGGGCAAATTAAACTCCGCCAGAGAGTCGTCCTGCCTTTTTTTTTCTTCTTGTGTTTGTATTTGTACAGTAAACATGCACAAATAACAGAGGATAGGTAATTATTTTACAAAAAAAAAAAAAAAAATTAAAACAGAAGAACACCAGGTGTCGGGACATCAAAAGCCCATCAAATGATTTTGGACCAACACGTGCACCAAAGAGGTCGGGTTGACTTGGAAGTGAGATTATGATAATTAATATCACCACAAAAAATAATAATAATAATAATAATAAATCTCTTTAAACTGTGGTTAGACTGTGATTAAAGAAATTCCTAATACAAAGACCTGCAGACTTCCACTATCTTTCCTCTTTGCGCGGTGCGAGGCTTAGCTCTTAGTCTTAGGAATGAAATGATAGGTTTTCACTGTTATGCACAGTAAAAAATTGCTGATATGATTAAAATAACTATATGGCTTTGTCTTCGTTTAAATTTCAACTCATGTGAAAATTTTCCCATTATATTTCTTACACTTCACTCTAAATATTAAGGTAAAATTACATTTTTATTTTTTTTTGTTCACAATTTCTATACTTATGCACATAATACGGAGTGTTTGGGATGATTTTGTGTACTATCGAACTTCCTCGGCAAAGGTATGTAGTAACTTGGCAGCACTGGGCAATAAATGTGCCCTAGAAGGCATTAGTATCCGCTTGAGAGAAGTATATATGAACAATAATGCTATGGGTCTGGTACCCTAACAGACTATTCTTGTTTTTGTTTGTTATTATATATATAAATATCTTATCGTTCAAAAAAAAAAAAAAATTATGATCAGACTCTATGTTATAGTACTTGTTGTGTTATATATGGAGATAATGCATGCTTATGCTAGGTGGTGGCCTAGCTCGGCATGCAAATTAGAATCTCCTCTCTTTTTCCGTATTTTTTTTTTTTTGGTTTCTTTTTTAATGGAAGTGGTAAATAGCAAAAAGGAGAAGACTTTAGCGTCACCAACAAAAACTTATAGACCTCAAAATGGTAAAAAAAGTACTAATTGCAGAAACTTGAGGATCATACAAAGAAGAAAAACAAGATTAATCGTCACTGATCCCGTCATGAACTTGCTTAGAAGTTTTATTAATTATATTTAAGATCCCCATCATTTTACCTTGACCTCGAGATACAGTGAAAAGATAATGAATAGTACAAAGAAGTCACTCCTACCAAGAAGGTTAAAAAGCATATAAAGGCACATGTGGGTTAAGTTCTAGATTTCGATATGGTGAAATTGCAAAAAAATCCAACCTTATTTCTCGCAATGGGTATATGTGACTTTCCAAATATGGAAAGTTTCTCCACCTCGCTTCTATTAAACTAAGGCACTCAATTATGTGGACCTCTTTACTCCATAAAAATAAAGCGCCCCTACGATTTCACTTTGACTGGCTAGATATCTCGTATCTCATTGGATCTTCTTCTAATTATCTTCTCTTTTTTTTCCTAATGTATTCTGAAACAAACAGTTGTCTACTATGCAAAATACTCCTTTCATTCATTTTTACGTAGATTTTCACTTTTACTTATTACTTTTAACATATCAAGAGAATATAAATTTTTTTTTCTTATTATATTTACAGTATTAATTATTCATTTTAAATTATTTTCTCTAATCCATTAAAAATATGCATCAAGTAATATGAGTATCATGGTAAATTATTCACTTTATTTATTATTCCTTAAAAGACGTAAAAAGTTCAAAGTGGACAAGTAAAAATGAACAGAGAGAGTATATGGATCCGGCTCTCAGCTTGAGTTAATTTGCAGTATAAATTATTTACGCATCATGTAATTGGCACATTTTTCGGGTTAATCAAGTTGTAGACATAAAAATTTAACGGATCAAGACCATATGGTTTAAACCTAAATTTCGTACGAGTTCATCCTTGGTCTTAAAACCCTAGGCTCATCAAAGGTTTCTTTGACACTACTCTACCTTAACCATAGGTCACACCTACAAAAGTGGTACATATTCTCTTGAAAAGCCATCTAGAAATTTCATAAATTCATGAAATACATTCACAAAAAGATCAAGGACATAAAATATTGTCTTTCTCAAAGCTACCGAAGTGATCAAATGAAATTCTTCTTTTTCCTGGAGATTAAATACATCCCAAGAAAGTGCTCATCATCTTATGTTCGAGAAATACGCAGCTGAACAATTCGGAAGAATCAAGAGAACAACCAAAGTTGTATCCACAAAGATTCAACAATAAAGTTATTTTTTATATATTTTTGTGATTACAGTTGTGTATACGGTCGAAATCGGGCTCACCAGATTCTGTTAATTAACCGAGACCAGGATGGTGGGCCGAGGATCGACCCCGTGTTATATCAGACCAAGACATGAAGTTGCGGTACCAAGCTCGGGATTTGAAGTACCGATCGAGATCGAGACCGCTAAAGATCGAGAACAAACAAGATAGACATCGAACGAGACCGAAGATAGCCTACTAAAGGAAAGTCGAGATATCCGTGACCGGTCGAGGATCGTGCCGGAATCTCGGCACGAATCAAATCAAGAACGGTTATTTAGTCAATCGTAAGATTTACTTCTGTATTTAGAATTGTATCATAAGTAGAATTCATCTACTATATACAGGGGGTTCTAATCATTTGTAATCATCCAACTCCCGCATAACAAAGCAATACAATATTCTTTTCTATCTTAAACTCTCTTGCTTTTTGTTTCAGTTCATATTTCTTAAATATATTCCCAGCCAGTTCGAGGGTGATCTAGCTCGAGGTCCAAATTGCATTTTTATACAGGTTTGCTTTATTTTTCGATCAATTATTAACATTAACTATCGTATTTATTGATTTGTGCTAGGTGAAATTACATCTTCTTAAAATCACTTATAAATTTAATTGTTATCCGATTTTAAGGGTAAACAGTTTGGCACCACCGGGGGACTAAGGATAATAGTGATTTCTTGGTACTAATTCTCGTAACACACACTACTTCACGCTTGTTCTCATAATTTTTTTTGATTTCAGGATTAGTATGTCCAACTCTCAAATAGTACCCACACACACCGACAATGGCCTTGGTTTTCATGGAAATCGATAACATAGCGACCCCAGGGATGGAAGTACCTCAGGCTGACCTCGAGGGAGTACCGGCTGCAGACCTCATCGATGTCAGTTCCCATGTTGCTCTGAATGCGAATCTAGGCGTCGGTCCCGAAAATAGCGTCTATAGAGATGTTCGATCAGCCAGTCAGAATGCACAGGGCGGCGAAGACGGTGGAGTCAGCCTTCGATTAATATTTGAAATACTGCAGACTCAACAAGTTGCCATAGAGCAACTCCAAAATCAGAACCATACACCAAGTAGGGCCGAACCCGAGCCCTCACTAGAAGTTGTTCACACGGCCAAACTGACACCAGAGAGGTCAACGTGAATGAACCGGGGACTGACCCCGTTATAATAATAATGCTGGAGGAGCTCACGAGACTAATTGAATCGAAGGATAAAAAGATTAAAGAAAATGACAAAAAGTAGAAACGTATAACTACCGAGTTGATCAAATTCCGGGGGCACCACCGATTCTGAAGGGTTTGGATTTGAAAAAGTTCGTGCAAAAGCCTTTGCCCCCAAGTACGGCTCCTAAGACCATTCCAAATAATTCCGCATGCCAAAAATTCCCAAATATAATGGAACCACCGACCTCAATGAGCATGTCACTTCTTTCATATGCGCAATAAAGGGGAACGATTTAGAGGACGATGAGAATGAGTCCATTATGCTGAAGAAATTCAGAGAAACTTTATCGAATGGGGAGATGATATGGTATCATAATTTTCCTCCCAACTCCATTGACTCTTTTTCCATGCTCGCGGATTCCTTCGTCAAAGCACACACAGGAGCCATAAACGTCGAGACTAGGAAGTGAGACCTCTTCAAAGTGAAGCAGAAAGACAACGAAATGCTCAGAGAGTTCGTATCTCGATTCTAGATGGAATGTATGGACCTACCCCCGGTCGTAGATGATTGGACCGCCCAGGCTTTTACTCAAGGGCTGAACATATGAAGCTCGGTGGTCTCTCGACAGTAAAAATAGAATTTAATCGAATATCCAGCTGTGACCTGGGCCGATGTGCATAATCGGTACCAGTAAAAAATCAGGGTCGATGATGATCAGTTGGGGACTCTTTCCGGTTCCGTTTATCCAAACAGGCCCTCCGGCAGAACTAAAAGGATATCGACAGAGAACTACGATCGAACAGAGATCGATATCAACTATACAATGGAGATCGAAGAAACAGCGGTCCTGGACGTAACCCCGTTCGAAATGATCAAATAAATGGCCGAGGACAGAGCTCCCGAGGGCTCATGAGTAAGAGTGGTTTCGATAAAAATGTCGAGCCCACTGAAGCACCTCGACTATCAGGATACAACTTCAATGTTGATGCATCGGCTATTATATCAGCCATTGGACGGATCAAAGACACCATGTGGACCCGACCCCTACAGACCGATCCAGCTCAGAGAAATCCTAATCATATGTTCAGATACCATGGTACTCATGGTCTTAGAACAGAGGACTGCAGACAACTGAGGGAAGAGGTAGCCCGTTTGTTTAACGAGGGTCATCTTCGAGAATTCTTGAACGACCGAGTTAAGAACCAATTCAGAGACAGAGATGCAAATAGGAAAAATGAACAGGAAGAACCACAACACGTGATTCATATGATCGTTGGTGGGGTCGACATTCCACAAGGACCCTATATTCAAGCACACTAAGGTGTCGATTACGAGGGAAAAATGAACTCGGGAATATGTACTGGAAGGGGACTTGTCTTTCAATGACGAGGATACAGAGGGGATATCACATCCCCACAACGACGCACTGGTAAATTCAAGGTAAATGTATTTTGATTGATCCAGGTAGCTCGGCCAACATCATCCGATCGAGGATCGTAAACCAGCTCGGCCTACAAGATCAAATTGTGCTCGTGGCCCGGGTTCTTAATGGTTTCAACATGGCAAGTGAAACCACTAAAGGCGAAATTCTCTTGCCAGTAAATATGGTCGGGACCATCCAAGAGACAAAGTTCCATGTGATCGAGGGTGACATGAGGTACAACTCCCTGCTTGGAAGACCTTGGATCCATAATATGAGGGTAGTACCCTCGACCCTTCACCAAGTTCTGAAGTTCCCGACACCGGAAGGAGTCAAAACGGTGTATGGAGAGCAACCTGCCTCCAAGGAGATGTTTGCAGTCGACGAAGTGATACCGGTCTCGGCACTCTCATCAATAAAGGAATCAGATTTGAAGGGAAAACACGAGGTCAAATAGCAACCACATGTACCAGCCTCGACCCAATTGGAGGAGCGGGGGACAAACGAGGATGATGAGTATTGGATCCCCCGATATTTTATAATTCTCGATGACTCTGACGCCACAAAATCAACAGTTGAAGAGGCGGAACAAGTCATACTGATCAAGTACCTGCCCGAACCAAAGGTATACTTGGGCAAGAGGTTATCTCCCCAGCTCAGGAAAAACTCATTCAATTCCTTTTAGATAACATGGATTTCTTTGCTTGGTCCCATCTCGATATGACAGGGATCCCACCGGACATCACTACCCATCGATTGAGCTTGGACCCGAAGTTCCGTCCAGTAAAACAAAAAAGAAGGCCCCAATCCGAGGTTAAGCATGCATTCATCAAGGATGAGGTAACCAAACTTCTCAAAATGGGGTCCATTCGGGAAGTAAAATATCCTGAATAGTTAGCAAACGTAGTGGTAGTCCCTAGGAAGGGAAATAAACTTAGAATGTGCGTAGATTATAAAGACTTGAACAAAGCATGCCCTAAAGATTCTTTTCCTTTGCCGAATATCTATCGTATGATCAATTCCACGGTCGGCCACGAGATTCTCAATTTTCTTGATGCCTACTCTGGGTACAATCAAATACATATGAACCCGGAGGATCAGGAAAAGACTTCGTTTATCACTATATACGGTACCTATTGTTATAATGTAATGTCGTTCGGACTAAAAAATGCTGGTGTAACTTATCAACGCCTAGTAAATAGAATGTCCGAAGAACAAATAGGAAAATCAATGGAAGTTTGTATTGATGACATGTTAGTTAAGTCCCTACGAGAAGAGGACCATTTGAAAGATTTGCAGGAGACTTTCGATATACTGAGAAAGTACAATATGAAGCTCAACCCAGAAAAGTGTGCGTTCGGGGTCGACTCGGGCAAGTCCTTGGCTTCATGGTATCTAATCGGGGGATTGAGATCAACCTTGATAAAATCAAGGCTATCAGATGTAGATAACATCAAAGTCGTACAAAGGCTAACGGGGCGCATAGCCGCCCTAGGGTGATTTATTTCAAGGTCCTCAGATAAGAGTCACCGATTCTTCTCACTAATTAAGAAGAAGAGTAGCTTTGTATGGACTACGGAGTGCCAACAGGCCTTGGAGGAACTAAAATGATACTTATCGAGCCCGCCACTGCTTTGTACTTCAAAAGCGGATGAGCAACTCTACTTGTACTTGGCAGTCTCGTAAATAGCGGTAAGTGGGGTCCTAGTTCGGGAAGAACAAGGTATGCAATTCCATGTTTACTATGCTAGTCGAACCTTAGGTGAGGCTGAAACCAGATATCCACACTTAGAAAAATTAGCGCTTGATTTAATAAGCGCTTCTAGGAAATTAAAATGTATTTCTAATATCATCCAATATGTTTTATAACTACCTATCCCCTTCACAATATTTTGCACAAACTTGAACTTTCGGGTCGATTGGCTAAATGGGCCGTCGAGATCAGTGGGTTTGATATCGAGTATCGACCCCGAACATCCATCAAGTCTCAAATCTTGGTAGACTTCGTGGCCAACTTCACGCCATCCCTCCTACCAGTGGTCGAAAGAGAAATGTTCTTAAAATTGAGTATCATCAAGGGTGCGGACCCTCTTCACAGACGGCGCCGAACGCGAAAAGGTCCGGGCTGGGTATCGTTCTGAAACCACCCATGGGTAATATTATTAGGTAAAAATTGCACGGGGCGCCCTATTTAGGCGCCTCTCTTTAATTTGTACCCGCTTTGTTTTTATGTTTGCACCGGTACCCGTTTTTTTGTTAAAAGCCTTTCGAAAAGACAATATTACCCTTTTACAAGTAGTCAAGCTTCCTCTACTTCCATTCCTATACTGTGTACTCACAAATACTCTCTTTCTCTCTCTCTCCCGTTCTTCGCTTACGATCGTCGTTGTGCTTTGATATTCATCGGTTCAACTGTTTGTTCTCCAACAATATTATATATAATCATAGGTACATTACAGTTATTTTCATCTTTTTTTTATTTTTTTTATTTTTTATGTTCATGTTTGATCGGTAGTTAGGGGTTAGTTCTATAGTGATTTTGTCATCTATACCTTAATTTTATGGAGCTGATTTTTTTTTTGTGTTTAATTATTGGTGTTTAAATTTCTGCCTTTGCTGCATTTTTTTTTTGTTTTGTTTTGGTAATATGCTGAAGTTTTTGAACGTGTGTGTCTGTTTTGTATTTTGTAACTGGTGAACTTCAGCTTGTTTTTGTTTAGGAGCTGAAGTTTTTTGT
>ML433438.1:3664-24716 GCA_005239525.1 Nicotiana knightiana
GATTGGCCTGCTCTTTTGCAGTACACTCATATTTGTAGTGCTCAGTCTTACCACAATGGTTGCAGATTTTATTCTCATGAAGAGTGAGATACTTGTTTTTGGGATACCACTTGGGAAATTGACTTCCAAAGCCAATCCCTCTCTTGTTTCTACTATGATTCTCTTGAAGCCATATCAGGGCGTCATAGGATTTATTCCATTTACAGGTTCGATCTAATTCATGTTTGACTTTGCCAAGTTGTTCATTAAGAGTTCTTATTTGTCCGTCCTTGGCATACATCTTATCTTTTAGTTTTCCCACATTTTTTTCTAACATGATATGAGAATAATAAACAACCTTTTTACTGGATCCTAGCTTTAGCTTTAAGTTTTCAGATTTTAGTTCTAGAAATTCAGTTTCAAGTGGATGAACCTGGTTCAACAAGTCAGTGTTTTTCTTTTCAGATTCACTGACTCTNTTTTTTCCTTAGATAGGAACTTTACATTTTTTTTAAGATGAGAGATACTTACCTCTGGTTCTTCATGTGATTCCTTGTTAGATGCTCCAATTTCCATGAGCGCCTGATCTTCAGTCTCCCCATCTTCTGATTCTTCATCTGAACTTTCCCCCCAAGCAGCAACCATAGCCTTTGTTGTGTTTGTCTTGGGTTGAACCTGTTCCTTCCTCCTGTTCCTTCTCTCATATCTTTCCTTTTTCCACTCTACTTCCCACTGAGGACAGTTTTTAATGAGATGGTCAGTCTTACCACATTTATAGCATCCCTCGTTGGTTGGTCTTTCTGGAGCTTTTGCTTTGTTGTAGTTTCCTCCTCTAGAGATGCCTTTCTTCCTCATGAGAAAGTTTCTGAATTCTTTGGTGATTATGGCCATCTCATCATCTTCCAGATTTGCTTCTTCAGTGATTCTTAGGGCTAGACTCCTCTCCTTCTTTGGAACATCCATCTTCATTGTCTGCTTTCTCAGTTCATAAGTAGCGAGGTTTCCAATTAGCTCATCTAATCTGAGGGTTGCCATATATTTGGATTCCTGGATAGCAGTGATTTTGCTTTCCCAGAAAATAGGCAAGACCCTTGTTAGGATCTTCAACCCTGTCCTCTTCAAGAATGACTCTTCCAAGAGACTTCAGTTCATTAGTCAAGATTGTGAACCTTGTGTACATCTCTTGGATAGTCTCTCCTTCTTTCATAGTGAAGTTTTCATACTGAGAGTATAGTAGAGTACCTCTTGACCTTTTTACCTGAGGTGTTCTTTTATGGGCTACTTGCAAAGTATCCCAGATATCTTTGGCAGTGGTGCAGCTTTAGATTCTGCTGTACTCATCTGGACCTAGTCCACACACTAGCCACTTTTTGGCCTTTGCATTCTTCTCCCATTTCTTTAGATCCTCAGCAGTGCAATCAGCTCTTGTCTTTGGTATATCTATACCTTCAGCAGTCTTCATCATGGTAGCTAGAGGACCATCAGTGACTATGTCCCAGAGTTCATAGTCTTCTCCAATTAGGTGATCCTTCATCCTATTTTTCCACCATGAGTAGTACTGGCCATTGAAGAGTGGTGGCCTTGCAGTTGATTGACCTTCCCAATTTCCAGGTGGTGCACTCATCTTGATCTTCTCCAAGGTGTTAGCCTTTCAAGGATAACCTGCTCTGATACCAATTGATGTTTTAGACTTCAATACCACACAAGAAGATAGGTTACTTTGTGTGGTACCCAATTTTTGAGTGTTGTCTCAGTAGAAGAACCTGGTTCTTCTTGGTGTTCCAACTACTACTGTTGCGGAATGATAAAAAGAAGTAAAGTAAAAACACAGAGATTTTTACGTGGAAAACACCTGGCTCAAAAGGTTAAAAAACCACGACCTACTCCTCAGTAGGATTTTCTCAACTCTTCACTAAAAACTCTGAGCCAAACGGACTAACAAAATAAACTCTTTTGTAATACTAAGGATTAACTCTAATCCCTTTGTAGTAACTAGCCCCTAGCTAATTTCTACAAGTTTCAAGTTAACTGTAACTTGAACAATACGTACCTATTACAATTGCTTCTATGAAAGCTGAAAAGATACAATATTAAAGCTCCTACTACAATCAACTAGACTCAATAAATAATCAGATGGAACTGGTTCTTCTAGGTGAATTGTAGCCTTTGTATCGCACATTGATTCTGCTAGCAAAAATTAACTCTGGGAATTTTTCTTTCAGACTTTGATTCAATTCAGCTTTGTGCGTGTTTATCCAGCAGAAATACATCAAGTATTTATAGAGTCAGTCATTGAGCTTGTCTTCCAATTCCAGTTCAACTCTACCTGGGTGAACCAATTCGAACCAAACTCAACTTCCTTTCTTTTGTTACTTTCCTTGTTGAATTCGACTTCAATTAATCAGATCAGTTTGAAACCTTTTTGCATTAGGATACAATCTTTTGGTACATTGATATTTCATATTCAAAACATCTCCTAAGCATATATAGTTCATGTGCCAGCTCGTCAGTTTACGACGTGTGCTCTGATGGACCTGGTTCAACTGGTCAGCCTTTTGTCAATCTTCAAAACTATGCAGTGACATGGGTCAACAATATGGTATGTATGGACTCGTGAGAGTGTAAGCATTCTAGTTTTGTGATTTTTGTCGATTTCCGAGATGTGGGCCCGGGGGTCGGGTTTGGCCGAATTTGGAAAGGGCATTTGTGGTTAGATTCGGGATTATTTGTGGCCAAGTCGAGCGGAAAGGGCATTGCGGAGTAGAGTTTTGACTTGATTGAGGTAAGTAACGCTTCCAATATTGGTTCTGAGGGTTTGAAACCTCGAGCTACATGTTACGTGATTAGAATTAGGTGACATACATGCCAAGTGACGGGCGTGCGGGCGTGCACCGTGTAACTTGTGACCTGGTTCATTCCATGGCACCGTTTATTGGTTCTCTCTTGTTGATATATGTGCTTCTGTCAATGTTACTGATGTGAACATTCTATAAATCATGCTAAATATTTTGTTAAGGCTTCACGCCGATACTGTTGAGACCCGAGAGGTCGTCTTAATGCGCACATGTTAGAGATCTTGTTAGATATTATGTTAAGGCTTCACGCCGATGTTGTTGAGACCCGAGCGGTCGTTCATTGCTATCATCTCATGTGTTTCATTGATATTATATACTCAGTCCTATCATTACATATCATATCATGTCTCAATCTCGGCAATTATAGTTTTTCACATTATATCATTAATTCGGACTAGTTCATGCATTGTGAGCCCATGTGAGCGAGACTGGAGAGTGATGACTGAGTGAGGCCGAGAGCCTGATATTGAGTAACAGATATGGGATCAGGATTCACGCCGCAGCATGTTATATTGATTATGCCTGGATCTGGCTTATGTTAGCGCTTGGGCTTTAGGAGCCCCTCCGGAGTCTGTAATACACCCCTAGTGAGCGCAGTGATATTTGAGGGATGGATCTTCCGTGGACATGGATATTTTCTGAAGTGATATTGAAGGATGGATCTTCCCTGGACATGGATCTTGTCCGAAGTGTTTATGCTTGGAGATGGATCTTTCCACAAGGCTGGATTGGCCTTTTTTCCATCGGTACTGAGCGACTGAGGTCAGTGACGTGTGTTCGTATTATGGGATGGATCTTCCCTAGGCCGTTGAGCCTTATACAGTACCGAGTGGTTGTGAGGTGTATCATTATCTGGAGACGGATCTTCTCCTTAGGGATGGATTGGCCTTCCTCAATACTGAGTGAGTTTTGTCTGATGTGGATATATTCTGGGAGGGATCTTCCCTGGGCCATGCGAGCCATATACAATATTGAGTGTACGAGTATTTGAGAGTGGGAGCACATTGTGCATTTCATACCATTGATGCATTGTCATGTAGAATACGTCGAGGTATATATGTTAAACTGTTCGGAACTGTGTTTATCTTATCACTTGAGCTGTCTAGTTAACTGAAAGCATTCCTAAATTTCTGTACATTTATTCTGTTATAAATGTGGAGGTTTAGTCTGTCACTATCTCTCAGTCCACAGGTTGGGCTTGTTACTTACTGAGTTGGTGTACTTACGTTACCCCCTGCATCTTGTGTGCAGATTCAGGTGCCAGGACTGGATGAGAGCTTGTTTACTCTCTTAGAGCACTTCGGAGATTGCAAGGTAGCTGCAGGGCGTACGCAGCCTTGCCTTTATCCTTCCTATTAGTCATTTTTGTTTATTCTCATACTTGTTTGTATTAAGGGAACAATACCAAATTTTGTATCTCCTTTTTAGTTGCTCATGACTGATGACTCCGGGTTTTGGGGTTGTATTTAAATGTTTTACCTAACTTTATTTGCTTTGAAATGCTAAAATGGAAGATTTATGAAATACTGGTTGATATGGAATCAAATGAAAGGTTTCTTATGTTATGCATAGTGAATTGGCTAGTCCAGTATCACGATAGGCGCCATCACGGTCGGGTTTGTTTTCGGGTCGTGACATTATGATTTTTATTTTGTTGTATTTGTTTTTTACTTTCTTAAAATATATTTATCAATAGTTTTCTACCAATTATAGCCATATATTTATTTTTGTTATTATTTTTTAACGTATAAATGGAAATTGCTTAATATTACTTAGATTTCTTTAACTAATTTTTATGCTTAACGTTATATCTTTGAAAATATTTAGTTCTTAATTTAAATGTATTCTAATAAAAGATAAAGAAAAAAAAACGAAAATATGTTTTAGATGATAAGTAATTTATAGGTTAGTAAGAAATCTCTCTCTAGACTAGAGCTCTCGACGCACATTAAGTAAACCTACGCCGACGGCGGCGACCATGGCTAGAGGACGAGGAAGAGAAACAACCAATTGTGACAGTAGGGAGCTCGGTAAGTGCAAGAGTAATTGTTGAAACGCTAGAAAATAGCGGATAACAGAGAATCTCAACACCAGTAGCAACTCATTTTCCGGCGCTCTCACCACTAGCATCGACGGTGAAATTGAACACTAGAATTAAGCAATTGAACCTCAGCGGAGGTGTGAAGACACAGTTGACTGGAAATGGAAAATCAACATGAGGTATAAGCACCACTGAATCAGCAAAGGAGACTGTTGAATTAACACCAAAGACACAAGACCCAACACCTACTTGGTCTGGGCTATTCAATAGTAATCGTGCTGCAATGAATGGTACGTCGCTTGATTACATTCCTCCGAAATTAGTTGAGGACACAATAATTGTGAAACTTGACAAAGGAGAAACAGAAAAGGAAATTGAAAAATGGAAGTCGGCGCTAATAGTTTATGTAGTGAGAGAAGCACCTGGGTATAACTTCATGAGTAAGTATATACATCAAAACTGGAATACTGTACCGGAGCCAGAAATCTACTATCATGAGGAGGGTTATTATGTTGTTAAATTCAAAAACATAGCAGATATGAATGAAATAATGTATGCAGGGCCTTATAGCATTAACACCAGACCTATGATTTTAAAGCAATGGACTCCAGACTTTGATTTCAATGCAGAATTGCCACTATGGGTTGAATTCCCAAACCTACCCATGAGTTGTTGGAGCAGGGACTCATTGAGTAGGATAGCCAGTGCTATTGGTGTTCCTAATATGCTGATGAATGTACAGCAAAACAGATGAGGATATCATTTTCTCGAATGCTGACTGAAGTCAATGTCACCAAGGTCTTGCCATATGAAATAACAGTGATGGATCCCTCAAGGAAAACATTTCACCATGGGGTGATATTTGAATGGAAGCCTGAATACTGTGAAAAATGCCTAATGATAGGACATAATTGTGATAGACAAAGAAGGGATAATTTGAAGACAAAGGAACATAAGCGAACAAGACCAATTGAGAGGAAGAAAGACCTCAAAAATTGGTTCCAACTTGGGTTCCAAAGGTGGATAATCACAATCCAGTTGATGTTAGTGGTGATCAACAGGGTACTAGCTATGTGGGAGTAGCTAAACAAGAACCTCAAGCCAAAGAGAAACATATGCTGAAAGGAAAGGCTGCCATAGAAATAAATGGTAGACCTGTGAATCAAATAGTTGAAGTTGTTATACCTGTGACAAATGAGTTTGACATATTGCAACAAGATGATGATGTGATGGAAACTCTACTCCCTTCTGATTTAGGAGGGGGATTCATAAGCCATCAATAATGTCTTGGCTAGCATGGAATGTGAGGGGACTAAATAAAAGGTATAAGCAGAAAGAAATGGCCAAATACCTTAAAGAGAATAAAGTAAAACTTGTGGGCTTAGTGGAAACAAGAGTCAAGAATCATAATGCAGTTAAAATCAGTAGAAAAATAGCACATGGATGGGACTTTGAAAATAATTATACAAGTGCAGTCAATGGTAGAATTTGGATACTCTGGGATAGTGCAGTATACCAAGTCAAAATGATTCAGCAAGCAGCACAGTTAATACATTGTAATGTAATCAGTAGGAACCAAGTCATTGATTGTGATATGACAGTGGTGTATGGGTATAACACAATTGAGAAAAGAAAGGAGTTGCGGCAGAAACTTGTAGGAATATCGCAGCAGGTTAATAAACCATGGATTATCTAGGGTGACTTTAACTCAATATTATGCCCACAAGATAGACTATATGGGACATCAGTCACTAGCTTGGAAGTAAAGGACTTTACTGAATGTGTGCAAAATCTGATGTTAAATGAGCTACCATGGAAGGGTGATTACTTCACATGGACAAATAAACAACAAGATGTATATAGAATTTGGAGTAGAATTGACAGAGCAATGGGAAATTCAGACTGGATGATGCAGTTTGGTCATCTCACTACTGAATACAAGTTGCCTCACATATCAGATCACAGTCCTATGATGATACAAACTAACTTGAGGGAACAAAATATCAAGCCCCCATTCAAGTTTTTTAATGTTTGGGAATCACATGAGAGTTTTCCTAATATGGTGAAGGAATTCTGGAATCAGAAGCTACATTCAAATACAATGAAAAACATATGGCTGAAGAAAAAAGATTTAAGAGGAAAACTGAAAATTTTGAATGAAACTGAGTTCAAAGGCATTACTATGAAGATTGAGCAAGTAAGAGAAGAGATTCAAACTAAAATAAGATCACAATATACAAACATGCTTGCAACAGAAGAGAGGATATCATATGTCATCTTGAAAAGTGGTCCTTGATTGAAGAAAGCATCATGCAATAGAAGGCTAGGACAGTGTGGATAAAACTTGGGGATTCTAACACTAGCTATTTTTCAGCAGTCATGAAAGATAGGAAACAAAAGAAACAAATTACTGAGATAGACTCCCTTGATGGAAGAAGATTGACTGATCCAACAACTATAAGGGAAAAGATTATGCAGTTTTATAAATCTCTTACGGGTACAACAATACCAAGTATTACAGCAATAAATAAGAAGACAATGAGGAGAGGTAGAAAACTAGAACATGATCAACAACTCTAGCTTTGTGAAACAGCAACAGAACAGGAGATTTATGATAGTTTATGTTCTATAGGAGATGACAAAGTCCTAGGGGTGGCAGGGTATAATGCAGTATTTAAAAAAAAAGCATGGACAATTATCAAGAATGAAGTCATAGAAGCAGTGAAGGAGTTCTTTAGTACAGGGAATATGTTTAGAGGCATTAATTGCACAACAGTAACTTTGATACCAAAAGTAGCTAATCCTGCTACAGTAAAAGAATATAGGCCAATTGCTTGTTGTACTGTCCTCTACAAAATCATTGATAAGGTCTTAGTAAGGAGAATACAAAAGGTCATTGCAAGCATCATTACAGAAACACAAGCTGGATTCATACCTGGGAGAAAAGTGGTAGATAATGTGATCTTGGCACATGAATTGCTGAAAGCGTATACAAGGAAACATATCTCACCAATATGTATGATTAAAGTGGATATCCAAAAAGCCTATGATACAGTAGATTGGAGGTTCTTGAAGCAGATGTTGGAGGAGTTAAACTTCCCTACAAAGTTTACTAACTGGGTGATGGAGTGTGTGTCTACTGTTAATTATTCCATAGTAATCAATGGGGAACCAACCAAGCCATTTGATGCTGCAAGAGGGCTTAGACAAGGGGATTCGGTGTCACCCTTTCTATTTGCTATAGTCATGGAGTACTTAAGCAGATGCCTTAGTGAACTGAAAGATGAGAAGCAATTCAAGTTCCATCCTAAGTGTTCCAAAATGACCATTACTCATTTGAGTTTTGCAGATGATCTGCTGATATTTTCTAAAGGAGATATCACATCTGTGAGACTATTGCACACGAAATTTGGTCACTTCACAGAAGCATCAGGTTTGAAAGCTAATATGTCAAAGAGTGCAGTGTATTTTGGGGGAGTAGCAGATTCTCTTAAGCATGACATTTAACATTTGCTGGGATATGGGCAAAGGGAGTTACCTTTAGGTACTTAGGGATTCCATTGGCTACAAGGAAGCTAAAGATATTGGAACGACAACCATTAATATCCAAGGTCATTGCAAAAGTGACTTCATGGGTAGCAAAGAAGTTGTCATATGTTGGTAGTGTTCAATTGGTGAAAACAGTATTATTTGGAGTTCAATCATACTGGGCACAGATGTTCATAATACCTGCCAAAGTGATGAAGACCATTGAAGCTTATTGCAGAAGTTACATTTGGTTAGGATCAAATGAAATAACTAGAAAGGCATTGGTATCTTGGAGTAGAATGTGTGTTCCAAAGGCAGCTGGAGGACTCAATCTCATAAATTTGAAGACCTGGAACAAAGTAGCAATAGCTAAAACATGTTAGGAACTGCACAGTAAGAAGGATACTCTTTGGATCAAGTGGATACATGAATACTACATAAAAGGGAAGCAGATAACTGATATGCCTATTCTTCAGCAAGCAAGTTGGATGGTGAAGAAAATATTCAAGGCAAGAGAGGATCTGGGAAATGTTGAACATCAGGCATCAGGGAATAATAGCAAGATTAAGAGTATCAATCTGAACATGATAGGAGAGTTGCCAAAAGTCACATGGAAGAACTTAATGTGTGGGAATATAGCAAGACCAAAAGCAACCTTCATTACATGGCTTCAACTTCAGGACATATTACTTACAACAACAAAATTACAAAGCTGGGGAATACAGATAGATACAAAATGTCAAATGTGCAAGCAAGCAGAGGAGAGCAAGGAACATTTATTTGCTGAATGTGAAGTTAACAGTAGAGTATGGAGTAAACTAATGACTTGGATACAAATAGATTGGCCAATAGTGACGACAGGTGGAGAGCTGCAGAAATGGATAGAATAGAGAACAAAAGGAAAGACAAAACAAGCAAAGATAGTGAAGTTGATATACACAGAGTTCATCTATGCTATATGGATTGAACGAAATACCAGAGTTTTCATGAAGAAGGAGAAATCCAGTGATGTTATAGCTAGAGATATAGCCTATATTTTCCATGTTCATGTTGATGACAACCTTCAAAAAATACTATTGAATGCTAGATTTCCGAACTAGTTAAAAAGTACAGTAGTTACTATGTATAGGATAATGTCTCTGAGTGATGGTGTGTATATCATATGAATAGCAGACTGAGTATGTTGTCTAGATGCTTTGTAAATATTTTACTTGGTAATTAATGAAATTTGATAGTTACCAAAAAAAATGAAAATATATTTTAGATGCATTTAGTTTTAAATAGTCCTATTCAAATAACTTAGTCAAAAACCATTATAAATTTAATATGTTGCATTATGAGAATTATTGAAGTTCTAATTATACATACTTTGTTGTTGAGCTAGTATTATTTTAATACCATAGGCAACGTAGAATGCACCTCTTTATCTTTTATTTATTTATTAAAAGAATGCAATTTCAAATTGGGATAGGCAATTCAGTTAGTGTTGCAATTGATGTCTTACGATAACTACAAAATATGTTTTACGATTTTGATGACTGACAATTAAAAATTCTTAAAATTTAAGAGTTTATATGTAGTTCAAATAAGGAAAATATTTAATAGTCAAAATTCTAATTAATTTTAAAGCCCTAAATATAGGAGAGTAACTTAAATTACAGTTTTATCCGCTGTGAAATCTATTTTAAAGGTAAAAAAGACGAACGATATTTCGCGAAGGGTCTTCGTGCTTTTAGTATGTAAATATTGCATGGGGCGCCCTATTTGGTCGCCCCTTCCGTACCCATTTTTTTGTTAATGCCTTTTAAAAAGATAATTTTGCCCTATTTGGTCGCCCCTTTTAAATCAAACTCATCCTGCAGAAGCATGTTTAGTGTCAAGTATTAGGAAACTGAACAAAAGAATTTAATTATGAAGTTCATAAAAAATTCGTTAGAAAATTACATACTGCAGGAGAAAAACGTAAGCACGTTGAAGCTGAAGTTTAAGCAAATATACTAGAACATTTTAGCTTGTTTATACTGAAGTTTTCGAAAAAAAGCTCATGAAAAAATGTTTAATGCATGACTAAACTTAAGCATGAACTAAATTTAACTTCAGCATGCAGGAAAAAATTACATAGTGCGGGAGGAAAGCTTCAGCAGGTTTGTCCTGAAATTTTTACAAATGAACTAAACAACTCCCTCATCTTCTGCTGAAGTTTCGTAAAAAGATCATGACAAAACTATTGAATCAAGGACAAAATTTCAGCATATTTTATTACTGAAGTATTAGCAAATGAACTAAAAAAAACTTCAGCTTGTTTATACTACAAGACAAAGACTTCAACGTTTTGGTTTGAAAAACTTCAGCAGTTTTGTCCTGAAGTTTTTACAAATGAACGAAACAACTTCAGCATCTTCTGCTGAAGTTTTTGAAAAAGCTTATGAAAAAACTATTGAATCCAGGACAAAACGTCAGCATATTTTAGTGCTGAAGTATTAGCAAATGAACCAAAAAAACTTCAGCATTTTCTGCTGAAGTTTTTGAAAAACTCATGACAAAACTATTGAATCCAGGATAAAACTTCAGCATATTTTAGTGCTGAAGTATTTGCAAATGAACTAAAAAACTTCAGCATCTTATGCTAAAGTTTTTGAAAAAGCTTATGAAAAAACTATTGAATCCAGGATAAAACTTCAGCATATTTTAGTGCTGAAGTATTTGCAAATGAACTAAAAAACTTCAGCATCTTATGCTAAAGTTTTTGAAAAAGCTCATGACAAAACTATTGAATTCAGGACAAAACTTCAGCATATTTTAGTGCTGGTATTTTCAAATGAACTAAAAAACTTCAGCATCTTCTGCTGAAATTTTTGAAAAAGCTCATGACAAAACTATTGAATCCTGGACAAAACTTTAGCATATTTTATCCGTCAAACAACTTCCTGCTACTGTGATTAAAATATATGGGTTGATTGAATTAAAACTTAAAAAATATAATGAATTCATGAAGATCAATGAGTTTCAAAAACTAATTTGAATTCTGAAGATGATTTGTAATACTTACAATGTATTTTGTAATTTGAATTCTGAAGATGATTTGAATTTGGTTCAAACTTTCTGGTTTCGTGAATATGGCAGATGCGAGAGAAGATGTGAGGAGGGACGGAGTGATGGAGGAGAACTGTATTATGCGTGATGCATCTTTTATATGTGTTGTCAGGGATATAATGGTCATATTATTACGGATATTTTGTCAACCGGGTACCAAATAAATAATTTTAAAAAATAGGATATATATTAAAAAGTGGCACAAATATAGAATACCGCTGCAAATAGTCTTTTTAGTATAGTATAGATAGATCAGTAGATTTCTTGAGTTCTAAAAACATATCGAGTTTAGCTGACACGCATCTGATTAGCCGCATCAATGTGTTTTGAATACAGAATGCTTAAAGCAAAAATTAACAGGAAAGTCAATTACAGTGAAGAGATTACAGAAATTCCTACTCATGCTACTGAATTGTCCTGTCGGCGATTTATATTTGAATTAAATCAGTTATAAGGGGGTACAGTTTATTTTTAAAAGATTTAATTTAGATATTTAAACACTAGATAATTTTTTAAAAATATAGGAGGCTACTCATTTAAGATCACTTTATTTAATTCCCCAAAAGCAAAATGGGGTAATCATTTTGGAAAATTATGAGTGTAGTTGTTGGTTAGCTGATCAATTATATGAAGTAGAGATTCTAATATTTGGTGAAATGCATTAGTCGGATTATTCCTCATAGTGAAAAAGTTTATGTTCTTCTTTCATTAGAAAAGGAAAAAAGAAAAGCAAAAGTTACTTTATTCTTTTATGCTCTACTGATACTTTATTCGGGGAAAGTAATCAGTATAGCAAGTCAACAACAATAATAACATATTTAGTACTCCCTCCAACTTATAGTGATAAATTTATTTTTTTTATTTTGATCGAAAATAAGTGTTCATTTATATAATTAAGAAAAATTTTATTTTATTTTTCCAAAATTATCTTTATGTATGTATCTCTAAACAGTCTTTAACTTCTCACATTAATTATGTTGTAATATTTAATTAAGAGTAATTTAGTCACACTAACTATTTTTGTATTAAATTTTGTATTTTTTAATAGATGTGCTCAAAACAAATTGGTATGAGATTTGAGGATGGTGGAGTTCTATTTTACAGCCTATTATAGACTGCTTTTGCAATCAATATAGTGTTGGTTGTTTTATAGGACAACTTCAATTGTTTCCCGGAATAAATGCGATTGTACTTTGTTTTTAAGATAATAGCTGAAAAATAAACGGAAAATATATTTGGCCACATTAATAATGGTTCAAATGTCCAGAAATGAGAGTATTATGGTAACTTCTCACGACTTTAAGGGCATAATGGATAATTGTATATTTTTGTTTTTCATCTCAACCCTTTAGCAGATTTTTATTTTAATTCAATTTTTTTAAACAACTCTTTCTCATTACTTTAATTGTATTACCTTCCCAAGGTTTCTTTCACATATACATATGCATAACTACATTATTTTTCATAAAACATTCAATGTACATATACATATACTATACCAAACAAAATAGACGTAATATATTAAAGGAAATACGTATACATTTAAACTACCGCTACAATAAATTTGAACTAGTCGAATTGTGCCAGTTGACCTCGACACTACTGTAACAGAAAATTTTCTTTCTGTCACAGTAAGATGCATAAATATTAAAAAAAAAAATTATTTAGTTTCAAACGCTGATTATTTAGATAATAATTTCTTACCTGAACACTTTTTCTTTTTTCTTTTGACGGATGACATTCCATTGTTTAAAATTCTAGAAAAATTAATTAGCTATTTTTTATTTATTTTTTTGTTTGCATTTTTCCGGTGGGAATTGCAATATTTTAGTGACAGGAAGGGAATCGAGAATCTTTTGGTATGACTAACAATTGCACCAAAGCATCGTCAGTTGTCTACTCCTCGTGGAATTTATTTATGGAAAGAAAAAGAAACCCTTAACAGAAAAATATGGCAACATGTTTTTCATGGATTGGAAGATAAAACCAAAAAAAGAAAAAAGAAAAAGGGGGGAAATCATGAATGGAATATTTCCAGTCTATCTTCTTGGTATGTTTCGCCAATCAAAATGGCAGATATTCATTCCAAGACATGAGAAGTTGTGTTAATACAAGAAATCAAGTTGAGGTGGTCCTACCCTATTGTCTCAATATTCATTCCAAGATAAGTCTTTGACCTAATCCCTGCATGATACGTAAGTTAATACGGAACTTTACACAAATAGTTGTCAAATTTATTGGTTATTTTTTCTAACCGATATATACAAATTAACCAGTGAAATATGCAACTATTTAAGTTAATTATTCGAAGTCAAAAGAGGTAATTACTTATTATTACAAACAAATTAAATATATTAAATTTCCCATGTATACATATATGGTTCGTACAAAAAATGTGAATAATATTACAATTGTTGTAAATACGGAACACACACCCTCTCTATATATATGTGTGTATACTTACCCATATAGAAAGAGATAAAGGTTACCTATTATTTGATGAGATTCTTAACCCAAAAAAGAGCTTTTTATTCGAGTGAGTGACTCATCAATCCTCCAGAAAAGGACCATATGCCTCATTGATTCCTAAAAAATGTATACTTTAGGATAGTTGACGAAGCATCTTTGTTGGCAATTGCTCAAAGTAGCCAACGAATTATGCCTTAATTATTCCACAAATTTACCCTATACTAAAACAAGAATAGAGTGCCAAGTTAAGATTTCGTAACACACTAAGCAACTGTGACACTTGAGGGAAGGAAATTGATTGTCGGATTAAGATGGCAATCGATTAAAGCAAACGTGTATTAATTTGCTAGTATCTTTTTTGTACAGCATGTTAGTTTTCGGTGGATAGGGTGTACAAATCGAACATAAAAATCATACCAAAACTAACTAAAAGAATCGATTAGGTTTGGTTTGATTTCATTTGGTATTGAGTAAAAAAATCCGAACCAAACCGACATATAAATATATAATTTTTACATATACTTTTAAGATTTTATATAGAATTTTCTTTAAAAAATGTCTAAAAATATCTGGGATTCTTTTGCGAAATATAATTGATGATAGGCTATAATTACGTATTTTAGTCGCTTATTACACTCTAGTTTACTGCACTTTAATTGAGATTGAGCTTTAATCGCTAGTGTTTTGCACTAACTGTGTGTTTTATGCCTTGTAGGAGTGATTCCGAGCTATATATATATTATGAAATGAATTTAAGTGATTTGGAGCTTTGAAGTCTGAGTAAAAGCTCAAGTAATTAATCAGTGATCATGTTCGGGGGTCAAATTTGATAGTTGAGAACAAACGAAAACTCGAGAAGGCATATTATGCACTGTCTAGTAAAATGGACATAGCGTTTTGATCCGAGCTCCATTTGGGCTATATAATATATGTTTGGAAAAATAACTCAAAGGGCTACAACTTTTATGCTTTACATTTTTTTCAAATTCCAAATGGAACAGGGTCAAAAACGCGATCGAAACTGCGATTACGAACCTAACGCGGACTGGGGCAGAACAAAACCCCACTAGCGCGACCTCTAGCGCGAGATTAGTGCGGCCGCGCTAGTGGCGGCCTGGAAACTTGTCCTTTTTCGCGTAGGAGAAGGTATAATTGTTTGGGCCCGACCCTACTTAGTATATATACATGGGAGCATGTTATTTTTGAGAGATTGAACATATTTTGGACACAAATTCGACCTAAAGAGGCAAGGAGGGCAATTGGGCATTAATCCATATCTCCTTCTCTTGTGATTTTTATCATTGTTTATGAATTCTTTTGTATTTTTATCATTATTATGAGTAGCTAACTTTTCTAATCTAAGATTTTTGTGGAACCCGTTGGGGAATTACGTTATTGTGATATTAATATAATTTTGACTGGTTGTTAATCTCTATTTGTTCAACTATGTTCTTGTTGTAGTTAATTGAAAGGATCCTCAATTAGTTGTGCCTATTTATTATATATCTACTTGAGAGAGAGTGCATATTTAGGTAGTTGTTTGAACAACATCACTCCCGGAGTATAGACGAAAGTCATAACCGAGGGTTTAGAGGTTGGATTAGAGATAACGATACCTCGGGTGCAATCTAAAGTGAGCTGTAATGCAATCTAGCTAGCGTAACTTGAGAGAATGCATCTAGTAAATTATCATAATTACTTGAGAGAGATTTATGGTAGCTTGAGTGTTCATGATTGATAGAGACTCCTATTTCAAACTATAAGAAGTATCCAAGAAAGAAGTTCACCAACGGAGGAAACCATAACCTTAGACCTTTATTGCATCTGTTTACATCTCAATATTAGTTATCTTTTAGTTTATTTAATTTCATTCAGTCGTAGTAGTAAAAATACTTTAAAGTGATATTCATAATCTTTGGGAACTTGATTATTGAGAATTGAGTGGTCTAACAACAATAATTGATAGGTTAATTCCCTATGGGATTCGACTCTGGGCTAAATACTCATATATATTTGCAACGCCCGTTTAGTCCTTTTATAAGACACAATTGAGCGTGATCAATAATATTTAATAATATATGAAGTGCTCCATATTTATTAACCTTAAATTGGTTTGGTTTAGTTTTGATAAAAGAAAATCTTACCTCCTATAGCAAACATATACACCTTATTTATTATAAATTAACATCATTTTAAAATATTATTTTCTATAGCTACCTTTTATATTTTACAGCAAAATAAGCATTTATGGTATATACTACCATTGAGGCATGAAATAAACTATTTATATTTTTACTCTCTTAGACATCTGAATATACCTATTTTTAAGGCGATTGTTGTTACGTATTCATGAATATATGACGCGAATACATGCGCATACAGTTGGACTGCCCTGATTTTAGGTGCTTTTCGTTGCTATATTCAGGAATGCAGCAGCGCGAATACATGTGAATACATGCACGTACAGCTGGACTGCCCTGATTTTAGGCAATTTTTTATGTTGTATTCATGAATACATGGCGCGAATACATGTGAAAACATGCGCATACAGCTGGACTGCCTTGATTTTAGGCAGTTTTTACTGTTGTATTCATCAGCGCGAATACATGCGTGTACAATTGGACTGCCCTGATTTTAGACGCTTTTTGTTGTTGTATTCATGAATACATGGCGCGAACATATGTGAATATGTGCGCATACAACTTGACTACCCTGATTTTTAAGCGCTTTTTGTTGTTGTATTTAGGAATACAGCAGCACAAATACAGCGAACACACTGCCGTAACAATTGAATAATAGTTATAGGAAGTAATTATGTATATGGTAGCTATAGCAAGTTAATAGTCATTAAACAATAGTGATTTCTAAAAATTTCTCTTGACAAAAATCGAACAAACCCGATCCATATGCACCACTACTAGTGGGCTTGTATTTACACGTGAAGCCGTTAATGTGCTTTTGTCAACAATTTAATCAAAAGTATTTGATAATGCACTATTGACAAGTGGCAAAATAGTTGGGTAGCTTTTCTTAAAGCAAGAGAATGTTATAAAATGAAGTAGGCGTTTGGATATAAGAATTGTGGAATTCGAAAAATGGCTAAAAAAAAAAATAATAAGTGAAAATTGTATTTGAAATTTAGAGTTGTGTTTTGACATAAATTTTAATTTGAATTGTTTTTGAAGTTTTATGAGTGATTTGAGTGAAAGTTTTGAAAAACTGCAAAATCGAAAATTTCCAAAATGCATCTTCAAGTAAAAATTAGAAATTTTATGAACAACTGATTTCGAAAGAAAGTGAATATTTTTTGGAAGAATCTTCCATCAAATTTTATGTCCAAACGGGCACTAAACAAATTCTTGAATTTCATCATAATTCTAGTAAGAGAAAATTGGTTCATTAGCTAAATGCAAGGACAGCATTGAGAATTAATCCTGAATAAACATAATTCTAGACAGAATAAAAAGATGAGAAAATAACTAGTGGTCGAATCGTGATTAATGTTGGTGAGTAGAAATGGAAGTTGTAAGTTTCCATTAAAGATGGTGAAATTTAACCCACACAGATGTAGGCAATGTTAATCTTGAAATTTTTTCAGAGAAGGATGAGAATTGAGAGTTATTATATCTCAGAAAGAGCAACGAATAGAATAGGAATACCGCCAAAGCGTATGGTGGATTAATGTGCTTCCTCCCCTTTTACCAGATATTTCGGTTTAGAGCTCTATTTTTTAAATAATAAGAGTAGAACATGATGATGTAACAAGTGCATCACAGTTTCCTTTTAGTTAAAGATGTCAAAAAGGGAAGAGATAAGCCCAATATATGCATGTCAAGATTAAAAGACTTGTGGAGACAAGCCATGAGAGTACTTCCATTAAACTCGTGTCCAATACTATTTTAAAAATGACATTGATTGGCAAAAGAAGCCAAGTCTAATGTGTATCGTGTAGGGCAGAGTTGGAGCATATTGCACTTTTCCTCACACAAGTTGTTAGGGGTGTGGGCCAATTACAGCAGGGGTTTGTTTCTATGTAAGTGTAGTATGTCCTTAGGGGTAGTTTGGTACGGAGTGCAGAACTTAAATGTGACGGAAATAAATTTAAAAAAGAAAGTGACATTTTTATGTATACCACTTTTTTAAAGAGTGATATACTTAACGGACGTTAAAATATAGTGCTCTTTAAAAGAGCGTTATATATAAAGTTGATAAGGTATATATATATATATATATATATAAACCGCGCTATGTATAAATAATACTCGTCCCTTCCCTTTCTCCCAGTTCTAACTAGAAAGCCCCCCCCCCCTCTATTTTTAAAAACATTATGCGGTCTCTCCCCTCCCCCCCCCCCCGATTAACTTGATAAAAATCTGAGTGGACCCTAGCTGTCCCACAAAAAAGACAAGAGTATTAGTCCTACATCCTACCCAAGCCTTCTATTGTTGTGGTCGCTTGTTTCAGACTCCAATTTTCAATTTTTCAAGTTTCCGAAAAACATAAATCGAGGTATTCCGATTTAGTTTGTGTCGAAACTCGTATAATAATGCATATTAGTTGTTCTGAATGTGTTTGTTTTATGTTTTTTTTTAGATTAAACTAGTATGTTATTTTTATCCGGACTAAGATATTAGTGTTCTAAAAAAATATGTAAAAATTGAGAAATCATTATTATTTGTTAATAAAAATGTTACTAAATTTCTTTTACTGTTTTACATGTATTTTTGTGAATGTTTTGTGATTAAAATGTATTTGTTACTTTTATCTAGTTTAGATTATTTATTTGCTTAAAGACTAGTTATATAGTGCCTTTTTAGCGTAGTAAAATGTAGAACTTTTTAGCGTAGAATTCATGTAGTTTAAGTATCTCTTATACGGATAGGTCAAACACAAACTCTGTCCAATTTATAAAAATAAATTATTTAATTTTCAAAACAAACATATAAAATTATGAAACTAACATGTAAAATATTAAAATTGACACACATAAAAATTCAGGATAATTTGGTACTACTGGGCCTCAAATATCGAGCCTAGAACCCATAGTTATATACTCTGTCCAATTAAATATTGTATACTTATAAAAAATAATTATTTAATTACAAAATAAACATACAAAATTATGTAAAATATTAAAATTGACACACATAAGAAATCAGGATAGCTTGGTGCTACTGGGCCTCAAATATCGAGTATGGAACCCATATGTATATACTCTCCGATTAAATATTGTATAATTATAAAAAATAATTATTTAATTTACAAAATAAACATCCAAAATTATGAAAATATTAAAATTGACACACATGAGAATTCAGGATAGCTTGGTACTACTAGGCCCCAAATATCGAGCCTGGAACTCATAGATATATACTCTGTCTAATTAAATATTGTATGATTATAAAAAATAATTATTTAATTTACAGAACAAACATACAAAATTATGAAAATATTAAAATTGACACACATAAGAATTCAGGATAGCTTGGTGCTACTGGGTCTCAAATATCGAGCATGGAACTCATAGATATATGCTCTGTCCAATTAAATATTATATAATTATAAAAAATAATTATTTAATTTACAGATCAAACATACAACTAATGTTGTTTAATTTACAGTAGAAGACATGGGCATGCAGCCTATGCATCCCGGACCTTTCTCCGATGAGCTATTAGTGTTACAGGGCGATCATATGTCCGCCTACGTATGGGAGGGAGAGTTACTGGCCTAGACTCTCCGCGCTAGGAGAGTGGACGGCATGTGGGATTTTATAAAGGATAGAGATCTCCATACCCGTGTAGTCCAGCGCCTGCGGGATACGGGCTTCTACAGGATTTTTGAGATTGGGCGGCTACAGCTTGACTGGTCTTTGATCACGGCCCTGATAGAGCAGTGGCGACCGGAGACACACACTTTTCACCTGCCCATTGGCGAGGCCACCATCACGCTGCGGGACGTGGAGGTTTTATATGGGTTGCCCGTTGATGGACTGCCCGTTGCACTGCCTCAGGGCATGAGAGAGATGGCGCGTGGGCAGTATTTGGACATGCTGCAGCAGTTCACTGGTTTCAGGCCACAGGATGAGACTGCATACTCAGGGGCCAGTCGCATGAGTTCGACAGCTATTCGATAGCATTTGGAGATATTGCACCCCGGCATCACCGGCAAGACAAAATGATCTGCATATTCACCTGTATACGAGGTTGCTACTGATCCTTCTGTTTGGGGGATCTTGTTCCCGAACACTTCAGGGAACCTAGTCAGCTTGCGATTTCTTCATCATCTTCATCTACTAGATGATTTACCCTAGTACAACTGGGGTGCTATTGTTCTCGCCTACTTATACAAGCATCTGTGTCGGGCGAGCATGGGCACCCAGCATAACATATGTGGATTTTTGCCACTTCTACAGGTGACACCATATTCGAATATTCTGTTTGTTCATTCCAATTCTATCTAGTAAAAATTTATCTTAAACTTTACGTTAACTTTGTATGTTAGGTTGGGCCTGGGAGCGGTTCCTGCAGTTGCAACCACCTCTACCACCATTACCTCCGGATGTACCACCTCCGTTTCTCCCTCTAACTAGGAGGTGGGTTCTCCGGCGTGGATATGTACGAGATTACGAGGCTCAACATAATCTTCGCCTTTGCAGGGATGTGTTGGATATGCTGGAGGGCGCGCAGGTAAATGTGTACCTAACTTTACTTGGTATAGCTTCACATGTGTTGCGCATACTCACGTTTTCTGTTATTATTTGATAGTTCATCTGGACGCCATACAACGACGACTTGATAGGTGGTTTGCCCGATTATTGCTCGGCCGACCGACTGATTTGGAGCACTTCCATCTCGCTGATGTGCCTCGATATTGTGGAGCATCATGCCACGGAGCGGGTACTTCGCCAGTTTGGCCGTCCGTAGTATATACCAAGAGGGCCTACATGGGAGCCCACACATTATCAGCGAGATGATCGTTCCAGGTGGACGACACATATGTAGCATGGCTAGAGGCACAGGTCTATACTTGGGACCGGCGAGCTGACCTGATTCCGCCCCCCCCCCCCCCCCCCCCCTCACAGATC
>ML433438.1:24775-66141 GCA_005239525.1 Nicotiana knightiana
TCCCCCCTCACAGATCCCGATGGAGACTATTCAGCTCTATATTCCCTGGTACCGCCACGTTACCCGACTTTTTGTTGAGAATCCCATTCATCAAGCTGGCGGTTAGTACGTTCCATACGCTGGGCGGCACGAGGCCCGGGTATGTTTTCTGCTATTATTAATTATATAACTGTAACATAGTGTTCTGTAGTTTATATTTTATACGTTGTGCAAGCTATTGGCCTACATATAATCTACCAGATGGGACTGCAGATGCAGCAACATGCCGGCGAGGGAGCGGCCGCTTTGCACGATTACAGCCGGCAGGTTGTAGAGGTGGATGCCCGGACACTACAGCGAGCTCGAGAGGATCAGTGCTTGGGACACGACCCTGCTTATGTGGCGCCAGAGCAGTACCAGCGAGGTAGGGGTGTCGCACGAGGTAGGGGTGCCCCACAAGGCAGGGCTGCAGCACGAGGTCGTGGTAGGTGGCGAGGAGGTGGTCCTCAACAATGGGGCGTCGAGGCCTCTGTTGATGATGTTGATGTAGATCTGCCGGTTGACCTCCATGAGCTGGAAGAGTATTCCAACAGCATGCCGTCATACAACCTTGGGATGCATCTCACTCCAGGGACTTTGCAGCTGACCCCGTCAGGTCCATTATTGATCACGGGCACGGACCTTACCGGAGAGGATTGGGATGCATACTTCCCAGGCCCATAGACCGCTGCTGATGATCGGCCGACCCGACATTTGGATAGTGGGCGCCGGATGAGTTATGGCTCATCATCGAGGGGTGCTGGGGAGCTTTCACAGGCGCAGGTATGTTTTTATTAGTATTAAATTTAAATTTGTTTTTTATTTTCTCATTTATTTTCCATAACTTTATTAATTTTCTTATTAAGGCTTCATCCCCGCCCGTCACGGAGGCCGCTTTGTGTGATGCTGACATGAATGCGACGGATGATTATATTCAGGAGCCCGACAAGACCATGGTAAGACAATTTAAATTGTTGTGACTTAATATATACTTTCCTATACTTAGCTAAATTATTCTTATGTAGGTTTCTACTGGACTGACGACCCCTTCTACCTATCTTGCCAGCACCACTGATGATCATGTTGTAGCGCATCCTGCTATAAAGAGGCGACGCAATGAGGATGATCTTGATAGTGTAGCCGGCGGGATGGGATGCGCCTCAGGCCAATGGCTGCATTGAAGCACACAGGATGTGGAACACATTTTTTGTATTTTATGTAAATATTTATTTTATGTAAATAATAACAATAATTTCTTATGTTTACATAATATGCGCATTATGCTTTTATTTCTCCGTTCCTTCTTTATTTTAATACTATAACACAAACACAAATATAGCAACTTAACATAATTTAAATTCAGTACAACTAATGGAAAAAAAATGATACGGGAAACATAAAGATAAAGTAGTACACACAATACATACATGTCATTGTTTAGTCACTGCCGCCCGTTATTCTCTGCTCCAACCACTTAAATTTCTCTTCCAACTTATTTTTTTCTAATTCTGCCTCTTTTAGTTTCTCCTTCAACTCGAAAATTTCTCGTTTATATTCTTTTTCATATTCCCACTGTTTTGTGGTCAAATCATGAAGAAACTGCAAAGATCATTTGTAGCATTCCTGCTTACAGGGTTTATCAATCCATACCTTAAAATTACAAAAAGTTCATCGGGTATAAAACTTGTTCACACACATCCAGTAGCGGTGTTCAACTTCACCATCATCCCAACAGTCCATCATCATACATTTTTGTCGCACTAGCACCTTGGTACATAAAGGCGTTCATACATTTGTTAAAGCGTAAAAAAAACCTTGCTTTTATGGAAAGTTTTGTTATGGGTTATTGTTAAGCGCATAAAATAACTAGAATGTGCCTGTTATTTATAGGCAAGGCCACACACATAACGTAATATTTAACCTCTCTATGCTAACACATAACATAGTATTTAACAGTATTATGCTATGCGTGTTAAAGATTCTTTCGGATACAAAATAACTTTTTTGCAGGCGGGCAACTTTTCAGTTCGACAAGACAACACACATAACATAGTATTTAACCACGCTATATATATTCACATATTTATCAAAAATCTTACTTTAACTCAATTATTTTTGAACTATATTTATCAACTACATTTATCAAATATATTCACATATTTTTCCATTTTTTAATCCAATACTATTTTTGATTACATGAACGGGAGGGAGAAATGCATTAATTACCACCGCCACCCAAATCAGCCGAAGGACATTTTCGATGGCCGTGTCCTGTTTGTGAGCATATACCACATTTGCGTGCATAAACGGTATCGCTAACATGATGGCATGTGAGCATGACATGTGGTAGATGGACCATTTCCCACAAGGGCATAACCTTCTAGATTCATTTATGGTATGTACATTATTCCCCCTGTTTTGATGGATAGCGGTGCGAACTTCAAAAACATTTTCTGTCGTGATCATATTGTAAAAATGAATGTCAATGTGCTTGCCGCCTGTATTTCTCAAATATCTTCATCGGCAATGGCATAAATTCAACACCCCTTTCCATCAATGACATTGTAGTTTCATCCCTTTCAATAAACCTCTCAGCCATCTGCTTGAACGACATTCGCACCATGGCAGTGACAGGGAATCCTCTTGCCGACTTCAATAACCCGTTGAAAGACTGACACGTTTGTAGTCAGATTTCCCCATCTTCTTCCACCATCCGCATGAAAAGTCCACTTGTGAAGCTCATGTCGCATCAACCAATGATAGACTATCTCGTCTTCCTGCCTGATAGTGCCACACCTCCTTTTCTCACCAGTAAGGGTAATAAGGGAGTCTTTCCACTTTAAGTGACATTATTCAATTTTTGGGATTTATTTGTTTTCGTTTCAAAGTCGCCACTCGGATTTTTTACGATGTTCCTAGACACCATTTATTTATTAAAAATCCCAAAATCGAGGAATTTTGACTCTGTTTAAATTGTCTGCTAACCAAAAAATCGAGTAAGGAATTCTGTTAACTCGGGAGAAGGTGTTAGGCACTCCCGAATTATGTGGTTCTAGCACGGTCGCTTAATGATTAAACTTGGCCTAAATTGTTTAATTACTGCTTTTGTACCTATGTGCATTTTTAATCTTTTTACCGCTTTTATTATTCACTTTTATTTAAAGAGTTATTTTGAGACGGGTCACGTATGCGTAAACCCGTAGAGCTTAAAACGCGTCTAAAATCATGTCACGCGAACGTGTACACAATTCTCGACACTGAACTCATTAAATAATATGGAAAAAAGTGCGCAAGCGCATATTTTGTTTTGTTGTCAAAAGAAACCGAAATCGCGTCACGCGAGCGTGTACGCAATTCCGATAATAATTTTTTAAGAAATCCGTTCCTAAAAGTGTCTTTACGAGTGTTTATTTTAGTCTTCATTTGTGTTACGTAAAACATATACACAATTTTGAGAAAAGGTATATATTTTAGTGTTTTTTTCAAAGCTACACGAACATATACTTTGATCATTATTTTGTCTTCTACGTCTAAAGTAATCACTATCTAAATGGCATTTGAGATTCACTATGACTAAAGTAATTCCTTAATTAAGTCATAATGCCTAATTTAGAGAGGCATTTCTAGATAATGATATGAATCACTCCCAAACTAGATCCATTAATTACATTCGTGAGGATTTGGGCTATGGCCTAGTTTTAGCCCAGTTAAATACCTTTGGCCATCCTAGTTTGGCCATTTTATAACAAGAGGTGAAGCTAAGCACAATAATTTAAGGCATGAATTAATAAAAAGAGATCTAAAGTTCACAAGTAGCATGTTCCCAAGAAGCCAAATTGACGTGTTTGATTGCAACAGAACATTTTCAGCTGAATGTTTTTACTAATTTCAGAAACAACCTAAATTCATGTTGTTCATTTCATAATTTATACACGCTGACTCCTATATATTGTCATAATTCTGGAAATTTTAAGAGCATTTTGAATAGCATGTTTGTATTTTGTATAGATTTGTGAAATTCAGTCTGAGCTAAAACAATTGTTCTTACAAATTCAATAGGTCATGAAAACTGTAGAAATCAGATTTTTTAACAAACTAAATCTTGCCAATCTGAATATCCCAACTTATAGAATCTTGTAATTACGTTTGCAAACAAAACAACAACTAAAATTGAATATACAGTCCAATTTAGATACAACTATGCTAAAGATAACGATAGATGAATTACAACCTTTCAAATTTCTATAAGATTACATTTTTTCTACAAAAGAATAAACTGGAGATGATGATCTTTAACTAGTTGCTTGTCTTGAATTTCTTTATGGGTGTGCATCTGAGCCTTTTGCAACCTGTAGAACACCCCAAAATAATTGAATATGCTATGCATCCACCAGACCAAACAGGACCATGAAAAGAGGTCAAGTTCAAACCTAATAATGCTATGCTAAATTCTACTAAAAAGCAGAATTATTTGTGCATTCTTTTGGTGCGAACCTGACCATAAGAGGATCAGGTTCAACTCCAGAATGTCATTTTCATACCCTGGACCTTCAGTCCATATTTGCTCCTAGACTTTGATTATTTAGGCATTTTGAGAGAGTGAATCTAACCATTTGAAGGGTTCAGATTCCCTACTCTAAATCCCTTGTTGATTACCCATTTTGTATCCTTAAGGGGTGGTAAGCTTCTGTTTAAGCACCTAATATAGGGTGAATTTGACCATTATAGAGGGTAAAATTCATCTCCCCTAGTGTTGTTTCATAGGGATCTCTAGATATCTAGGGCCTGATCTAGACCAATATTTAAGCATCTTTATAGGATGAACTTAACCATTAGAGGTTAGGTTCATTATCCTTTGATGCTATTTTCCAACGATTCCTCCTATCAGATCACACAATCATGCAAGAGACAATTTTAAGATGGAACAGGCTTATGTAAGGTTTAGCTATTAGAAACCAAGCAAACATAATGTAGTACTCAAACTCTATACACATGTGTCACATTTTTGTCACATAAGTTAATACATGAATATGTTTAAGCAAACAAGCTACAGATTCATGGAAGAAAGACAACATGTTTCAGATCTTTAAATTTCATAGAAAGGTTCAGTTTTACATACCTTTAGGAGCAGTAATTAAAAGAAAACCTGACCAAATAAAGTCCAGGCCCAAGAAAATCTAAATAGGAGAAGGAAAGATCATGCAACAACAGAACAGAAGCCTCAGAATCAATCAGCTACCAGAATAACTTGAATGGATTTTTAGAAAACCAGAAGCAAACGTCCAAATCAAAACCAAAATTGAGGAAGAGACACCAGAATTTGAAGAGACTTTGCAAAAAAGCTAGATCTTTTCACTGATTTTTAGGAACATTTTCATGTTTTTTGAAGGAAGGAGAAACTATTCTGATTTTTCGGGTATTTTTCAAATACTTTCAGCAAATAAAACAAAGAGCAGATGAGGGAGAACAGGTTCTTGTGTGTGAAGAAAGGTGATTTTCAGTCTCTAAAAAAGGATCCTTAGTCTCTAAAAGGAGGGTCTATTTATAGGAGGCTTACGGGTGGGATATGCTTTTGCATATTCCCTATTCAAAGAGCTGAAATAGTACATAGGGCAACTGTTACCCTTATCCTATGGGACAACTGCCCCTATCCCAGAAACTTCCATCCTATGAAAAGACCCTTCAACCCTTAAAAAATCTGATTTCTTAATCTAAGTTACCTAATATACCCCTTGAAGTCCCTGTAATTACCATTAGATAACCAGGGTTAACTTGCTTGAGTTATCTATTAACTTGGGTTAGTTGATCCTAATTAGTTACTTTAGTTATTTAAACTTAATTAGCTATTCTTAACTATGATTAAGACTTAGTTAACTATTACAAAGTCATCACTTGAATAAGATTAACCTTGATTTGGGCTTGGGTTATTAATTAAAGGACCTTATGTGACTATTTAATTGTTATAGAACTTATATAAAAGAAGTGATTTATCTTTTTTAGAAATTAGGACTTAGTTAATTAAGGGTTTTAATTCTTAACTGATTTTAGACTTGTTTAGGAATTAAGTTAATTAGGTGTTGGCTAATTTTAACTTAGTAAGCCATGCTAAACCTTTAATGAAATTAAAGGTCTAGTCTCTTTTAGGAAGTTAGGTTAGATAATTAGCTTAATTAGTTAATTAGGTTTTTAGAGTTAGTTTCTAACTATACTATTAGTTATTTTAGGTTTAGGTTAATTTTATTATTAGGTATTAATTCTAGTTTAATAGGCCGATCAATTAGTTTAGGTTAATTAATTCAATTCCATGAACTTAGGTTAATTAATTTGCTTTAGTTAATTGATTAATACCTAGTTGACTAAATATCTAAGCAAGGATGATTAGGAGATTCTATCTCATTGGAAATTAATCTTAACTAATCACACAATCAGGCATATAATCAATCAAATAACGAACCTTATTGGTAGTTAACTAACGACAGTCAATAATAAGAAAATCAAGACCGGGAATCCCTTATTTTGACACTTCAAATTACAAACAAACATATGACTAAGCAAGTAAAAATCCTAATCACATGATTATCAGTATTCTAGGTGACTAACAATAAACTAAAGGAAACACATAGAGGAGACTATGGACAGAATCATAAGGAATTTACATTTAATGAACATGTTGAACAATTCAACGCATGTTGTTAACTTAAGACGGAATAATAACGACATTAATAGAAACAAAGGTGAATCGACCAAAACATGCTAAAACAGTAATCCTAAAAAAAACACATAGGATTCTGTTTCATGCAAAAAAAGACAAAGAAAAGGAAAAGATTAATAAACACACAGAGGGGGGAGTACTAGTGGGGTGGTCTGGCCAGAACGTTTGAGGTCACTAGACCTTGGCCAGACTCCGGCGGGGTTTGAAAATAGCTCAAACCCACATGAATCAATAGCCCTCAACGAGAGCTATCGATCCATGTAGGTAGAAGCCATTGAAGGTCTTCAAGTCGGCCAGTAGGGGGGAGTTAGCGTTTCTGTTTTTTAGATCTAAGATGGGAGGGTTTTGGGTAGTTTTTTTGAAGAAACTAACAATGGGACGGGGTTGAGGGGAGGATGAGGAGTAACTGGTGAAGTTTTAGTCTAATTTGGTGGTGGTCCACCACCGGTAGGCGATTTCCGGTGGCGGAAGGCGGGGGAACCAGTGGGGTCTAAAGGCGGCTAGGGTTTGGGTCTGTGAGAAAGATGGACGAGTGAGGTGAGTTCTGAGGGGGGTAGGGACTCGTTAGGACATATATATAGGGATTGAGATGACTAGTTTCGGACCGTTGGATCACTTTAATTCAACGGCTGAGATGAGAGGGGGCTTAATACGGGGTTTTGGGTGGTGTAAAGGGCTGACCGGATTGGGCTCAATTCGGCTGGGGGTGTAGTGTTATTTTTAGGGCTTGGGAAAATTAGCCCATGTCTGATTTTAATACTCTAGGGTCAATTAAGCTTAAATTAATTTAATTAACACTAATTCTAATTAAATTCAAAAAATGTAATAATTAATTCTGACCTTATTTTCGTCAAATTATAGACTAATTAAGAATAAAATAATTAATATAATACTCCTAATCAATCAAATTCATAATTTTTTAGATAAATTACTAAATTGATAATTTAACCATTAACTCTATATTATGTCAATTAATCGTATTTTTGTCATTAATTAATTAAATCAATCATTAACTAGTATATTAATTAGCTCTAATTCTAGTTTTTATCTAATTGAAAAAGAAAAATTAGTTAACGAGTGAATTAAAAAAAAGTGGAATTATCCATTAACACTTGTAATTATTTGAAGGATAAATTTTGTAATTTCCTAAAAATGATTAAGGTTATGCACCTAATTATGCAATTTTTAAATTATTTATCAATTTTATAGGATGAATTATGATTATGCAATGCAAAAATAATTCACAAATAACACTGGAATTCAACAAAACTTTATATAACTAATTAATTTATTGAATTTTTGTAGGAGTATATAGTAGGTTAAAAATCACGTGCTCACAGATAGATTCCATGTGCTCCAGAATTTATGTTCTTGGTGGTCTGTTGTTGTCATCCACATCAAACCATGCAGATCCTTGTTGGGACGTGCCTTCTAGAAATTGTCCTTCAAGTGCCTCACACAGTAATGGTGGTAGGCATAAGATTCTTTCCATGCAGGCAAATTCTCTACAGAACTTAAGACACCACCATGCCGATAAGATATTAGACAAATACCGGAACCCTGTTTGACAATGTGCTCTTTCAAATGGTTCAAAAACAGCTTCCACATCTCTTGTCTTTCATTGGCACAAATAGCAAAACCTGGAGGAAATATTTGTCCATTAGAATCTACTGCAACGGCTATCAACATCTTGATATCATACTTTCCATAGACATGAGTGTCGTATATAGATATTACCGGCCGGCAATGCGGAAAACCATCAATTGCTGGTTTAAATACCAAGAACACGTAATTGAATATATATATTCTGGTTTTCTCGGACTCCGCTCAAGCTTCCATTCAACAATCATCCCGGGGTTAAAGTGTTGCAGTGTGGCCATGTACCTGGGTAGAGCTGCAAATGACTTGTTCCAGTTACCATAAACAATTTCAAACACACGTTTGCGCCCGAGAAATACCTTTCTTTTGGTAATGGTATGACCATATTCCTGGTGGACTAATGTAATTCACTCTTTGATTTTATACCTTATGGAGCTTCAAGGTGTGGAATAAGGACAAGAGAAATCAAGTCAATATCCTAGTTTTAGTGATTCTCATTGAATGTGTCCATTTCACATCTGTGGGTGGGAATGTATTTACCCACTTTCCACAGACCTGTGTTCTTCTTGGTCGCACACAACATCCAATGACAACCCGTAAACCATCTACGGAAAACAACCTTGTATACCTCCAGAGTTGACTCCCATACCGTCACCTCACGACACTCTTTTACGTTGTGCATTTTCGCCGCGCTGCTTAGGCGCGCTTTATCAGGAAAAAACATGCCCTTTGCCAGCACCGTTGGTCTAGAATCATCCCATATTGCTGTCCGAATTTCATTAAAATTCCTTGTGAGATCATTCACATCCGGCATACTTGGCAAGTTATCAAGGTAGGGAATCTTCCTTGAATGAAACGACACTTGGGACTCATATACTCTTGGTCTAACGGGGGGTGGATCATACTCCCTCGTTAAATCAGTTCCTTCATTCTCTTCCTCCTCATCACCATCCTCACGAGGGAAGGGTATTTCGTCTCCGGAATCATCGACATTGTTGTCATAATTACTGTTATCTTCCTCACTATGTGCATCTGCCAGATCCCGATTTAATATGTCATCTTCGGGAAATTGAGTGAGGACATGTGGTTCAACTTGCTCATTTTCATTGCACAAATAACAAGCTACTGAAATTAATAAATACTTTGCATATAGATGTATCACTTCACTTATAATTCGTAATGTGTTGACATTTCATGATGGACATTTTTCTGTTGGTGATGACTCCCTGATGGACCACCATGATCCAACACACCAAAACTAGGCATATTCCAACTGGGCGTTGGTTCATAACTTGTAAAATTCATATCTGGTCGGTACCCCTGTGGAATATATAACAAAAATATACATCCCGACACAAAGGAAAATTGAAGTGTACCGCTCGTCTTGTGGATTATGTAAAGTAGAAGAGAAATTATTTCCTCGCTCCTCATTCGCCCGTGGTGATAAGTTTAAATCAGGGTAACTCTTTCAGCCGGAACCTATCCGGCAAAAACTGCTCCAGAATAACCACCCGATGACTGAGGGTTATCCCTGCTATGCTCAACCACATTATTGTGAACGTCTTCAACCTTGATGTACATTTCCAACATTTTTATTAAAAGAAATTCCCGGTATTCATTCGGAGTCCTCAAAAAATCCCTTAAAGTTTCATTATCGTCGATGTTAAACTCAGCTTAACAAGCAACCCATTGCAGAGTGACGGAATACGGATATCTTCCGGTTACTTTAAGGTTCACCGAACATTTCCTCACACTCATTTTTTTACATAACAATGATACCAATGTATTGTACTCCATTGTAAGTGGCAACTTAACATGACACTGTGGAGATAAACTATCGCTCGCAGTGTTATTCGCCACCACAACCTCACCCCTCCAATATAATGAAACCCTTACTTTTCGCTCTTCAGACATTATGAAAAAATGCTTGAGAATTTAACAAGAAAAAAATTTTGAACGGGAGTTAGAATATTTTTGAATGGATTTATGTAAAATCCTAATGCCTTTAAATAAGGCAATGCATAGCTCGGGGGGGGGGGCTGAATTTTTTTAGGTATAATGCTCTTTTAAAGGGCGCTATACCCATTTGAATTATTTTTATGTCAGTTAAACGTAAGAGACTTATTGGTGGGCCCACAAAACAAGTATAACGCTCTTTATTACTACGCTACACATATATGGCGCTTTTCTTTAACGCGTTATATGTATAACGCTCTTTAAAAGAGAGTTATACATAACACACTTTAAAAGAACTTTATACATAGAAATGTCACTCTTTTTTTTACACTTATTTCTCTCCTACTTGTCAAAAAGAATCACAAGTTGTTACGGTGTGGGCCAATTACAACAGGGGTTTGTTTCTATGTAAGTGAAATATGTCCTTAGGGGTAGTTTGGTATGTGGACTAAATTATCTCGAAATTATAGTCTTGGGATTATAAACTCTAACCTAATTTATCCCACCTGGGAGGTAGGATAAAATAATACCAGATTTGATTGGGATAAGATGAGATATTCAGGATTAAGTCTGTGACTAAGTTTATACCATGTTTGGTTGATGGTATAATTTTAATCGGGGATAGATTTATACCATCAACCAAACATGGTATACATTTAGTACCACTTTATCTCATCTTATCCCACCTTATTCCGTGTACCGAACGAAGGGGTCGTTTGGTATGCGAACTAAATTATCAGGAAATTTTAATCCTGAGATTATAATCCCAGGACTAATTTATACCACAAGAGAGATAGGATAAAATAATCCCACATTTGATGTGATAAGATGAGATATACTGGATTAAGTCTGGGATTAAATTTATACTTTATTCGGTTGGCGGTATAAATTTATCTAATTTAATCCTACATCTTATACATAGTGTTAGGGAAATTGGGGCACTCCGAGAATCATCGCGACTTTAGGTATTGTAGGCGCATCAATGTTGAGGAGGTCGCGAGTGCGATGGGTAAGATGAGTCGGGGCAAAGCGACCAGACCAGACGAGATTCCAGTTGAGTTTTGGAGACATGCGGGTAGAGTAGGCTTGGAGGGGCTGACTGAGTTTTTTAATGTTATCTTCAGGACGAAGAGGATGCCTGATGAGTGGCGATGGAGTACAATGGTTCAAATGTACAAGAACAAAGGTGATATCCAGAATTGTAACAATTATAGGGGTATCAAATTACTAAGTCATACCATGAAAGTTTGGGAGAGGGTGGTGGAAGGGAGGATAAGGACGGCAGTGTCTATATTGGAAAACCAGTTCGAGTTCATGCCAGGTCGTTCTACTACGGAAGCTATCCACCTTATCAGGAAGTTGGTGGAATAATACAGGGATAAGAAGAGGGATTTGCATATGGTATTTATTTACCTAGAGAAGGCGTATGACAAGGTCCCCAGGGACGTCCTTTGGAGGTGTATACAGGTGAAAGGTGTGCCGATGGCTTACATTAGGGCGATAAAGGATATGCATGATGGAGCTATGACTCTAGTTAGAATTGTGGGAGGTGACTCAGAACCTTTTCCGGTTGTTATGGGGTTACACTAAGGATCTGCGCTCAGCCCGTTCTTATTTTCCCTGGCAATGGACGCACCGATACACCATATCCAAGGAGAGGTGCCATGGTGTATGTTATTCGCTGATGATATAGTTTTGATTGATGAGACACGATGTGGCGTTAAAGGGATACTGGAGGTATGGAGGCAGGCCCTGGAGTCTAAAGGTTTCAAGTTGAGTAAGGCTAAGACAGAATATATGGAATATAAGTTCAGCGACGTGACGGGAGAAGGGGATGTGGAAGTCAGACTTGACTCATAGATCATCCTCAAGAGAGAAAATTTTAAGTACTTAGGGTCAATTATCCAGGGAGATGGGGAGATCGACGGAAATGTTACGCACCGTATTGGGATGGGGTGGATGAAATGGAGGTTAGCATCTGGAATTCTGTGTGACAAGAATGTGCCACTGAAACTCAAAGGTAAGTTCTATAGAGCGATGGTCAGACCGGCCATGTTGTATGGGGCTAAGTGTTGGCCAGTCAAGAATTCACATATCCAGAAGATGAAAGTAGCAGAAGTGAGGATGTTGAGATGGATGTGTGGGCACACTAGGCTGGATAAGATTAGGAATGAATATATTCGAGAGAGGGTGGGCGTGGCTCCAGTGGATGACAAGATGCGGAAAGCGCGACTTAGATGGTTCGGACACGTGCAGAGGAGAAGCCTATATGATCCGGTTAGGAGGTGTGAGCGGTTGGCTTTGGCAGGTACGAGAAGAGGTAGAGGGCGGCTTAAGAAGTATTGGGGCGACGTGATCAGACAGGACATGACGCGACTCCAGATTTCCGAGGACATGGATCTTGATAGGAAGGTGTGGAGGTCGAGCATTAGGGTTGTAGGTTAAAAGGTAGTCGATTGGTTTTCCTCTTTGTCCCGATTTCTCTCTTTGTACCGACGGGTATGATAGTATTTTGTCTAGCACTGCTAGCCATTTATGTTGTGTTTCATACTTTTGCATAATATTTGTGTTACTGCTTTTCCTTTTATTTGTTGTCTCTCACGTTGCTGATATTATTATTCGGGTTGTGTTGTCACATATCGATTGTTTATGAGCCGAGGGTCTCTCGGAAACAGCCTCTCTTCCCCCTCTAGGGTAGGGGTAAGGTCTGCGTACACTCTACCCTCTCCAGACCTCACTGATAGAATTTTACTGGGTTGTTATTGTTGTTGTAATCCTACATCTTATCCCACTTTATGCCTCATATCAAATGACCCCTTAAGATATAAAATTATATTATCATGAAAATAATTCACATTTTGTGTTTGGTTTGGATTCGTATCTTTTAGTTTCTATAATTATTTTGTGGGAGAAATGGCCTCGGGGACAGTTAAACTTGTATCAGTTTGCAAAGCCGATATATGAACATATATTTTTCCCATTTAAACATTACGACTTGACAAAATGGGTACTAATAAATATTTTTGACCGTGACCATGCCTATGTGGAAGCACTGCGGCTGACATGGCTAAGCTGTGTGCAAATCACGTTGCTAAAGCGCGCAATAGTATTTTTTTTACTAAAGAATTAGAGTTAGAATAAAATATAAATAACAAGGAATAACAAAAAATATATATTTCCCTTCTCTTTTCCCTCCCTTCCCAGCTCTCTCGTCTTCCCAGCAGAAACCCCACCCCTTTTTATAATTTTTTTTATTTTTTATCCTAATTTCTCTCCCCCTCCCCCTTCTCTGTTTCTTTTTCCATTCATCTTCCCCTTCAATAATCTTTTCTTTCATTTGCTATTCTCCACCCACTATTTTCGTCCCAATCTCCCTCAACCACTGGTGGTGGGAAGAAAGCTTGAGCTTTGTCATTGTTCTATCATCGAACTCATCTTTGTCAAAATAGCGTCGAAAAAAGAAAGATTTGCAATGATATTGGGTAACCTCCACTTTCAAAATTATGGATGTCTATTTTTTTTTCCTGAAATTCCAAAACTAATTTTTTTTATGGCCTTGTCATGACTATAGTGATGTAGAAAGAATAATGAAGAAAAAGAGAAAGGAGAAGAAAGAAGAGTAAGGAAAGGAAGGGAAGATGGTGAACAAAGAAGAAGGGGATGGTTGGGTATGAGCTAGTATGTTTCAGGTGTTTTTTTTTTCTTTTTTTTCTTTTTTTTCTTTTTTTTCTTTTTTGTATTTGTAACTTTTTTTTTGCTAATTTTGTATTTTAAAATGGGACCCGCAAATAGCACATGTCAAGTGATAAATAATTTCGGCATATGACGTGGTGTACATGTCAGCGCAATTGATGTACACGCTCTGGTGAGTGTGTTTATTAGTACCTATTTTGTCAAGTTGGAATGTTTAAATAAGAAAAATATAAGTTCGCTTTACAAACTGATACAAATTTAAGTGACCCCAAGGTCATTTGACCTATTTTATGGGACAGTTCAAAAACTTTGGAACAAGTATGATCGTTTAGTGTTCCAATACTTGGAAATAGATCACTCCTTGCCTTCCACCTTTTTTTTTTTTAAATTTTTTTTTAGCATCTTCGCCTCCACTCATTACTCTGCAGAGCATTTTTTTTTTGTAAAAACAATTAAAGTATTCGATTTTAATATGATAAATAAAATTTTATAAAGCTTTAGTGCTTCTTTTAAATTTCTTATCGACTAAACGAATCGATGAAAACTTAGAGGAATTGGAATTCATTTTTTATACGTAGAAACAATTGGTGACATAATTACCTTGTTAAAACTAATTTGAAGAAATAAGACAATCAACATTAATAGTCTTAATACTCCACAGAAATATTTGGTACATATGAATACTTTGGTCCAAGGAATTACACATGATCATGAGATTCTTATTAAAAATCTGAAAGGTGAAAGATCATGTGGACAGATATAGACTATTTGAGTTTTTCTTTAACTTCTAATTTTGTTTCAACTAACAACGGAGTGTTTTAAAAAATACAAAATTACACTTTATTAAAAGATATAAGAGCGGGTTCAAGAATAATCAAATGACTACATGTTTACTCGAATATATATGTGAGATACATGTTTAATACATATATTGTAGAGCAATTTTTAAACTCGACTTTAACTATGGTTTTTGACTCAAAACAAGTCCAAATCACCCCCAATATTCCTCATTTTTTTAATATTGTCTTATCTATGTATTTTCAATAAATTTAAACCATACCCATTAAAAAATAACTTTTGCCTATAATTTTTGAATTTTATATATCATTTAATCACAAAAATTGACTCCAAATTAATCTAAATTACCTCCGATCTTTCTTAAATTTTATATATTGCTTTAGAATGTGTTTTCAGTGAAGTTCAGACATATCCAATGAAAAAAAATATTTTCTTGCCTAGATTTTTTGAATGTTGTGTATCATTGGTAAATTTTATGGTAAAAATTGCACGGGGTGTCATATTTGGTCTCCCCCATTTAACCTATATTTACTTTTAATTTTTTTTAACTTGTACCCACTTTTTAAACAACTTCAGACCTCTTTCTCCTCCTCCTTCTCCTCCTTCGTTGTCTTCTTCTTCTTCTTCTTCTTCTTCTTCTTCGGATGATAATGATTTTATGTGGTGGTTGTGAATATATTTTAATGTAATTTATAATGTTTTATAATGGTGAGTTGTTATGACGCTTTATTTTTTACTATTGCTTCGGGTTTCTTCTTCTTATTTTCTTAGTTGAAAAATGGGTGCATTAGATTTATTGTTGTTTTGACAAATTGATGATTAAGATTTGTTCTTGATGATATTTGGAGGTTATGTTTCAAATTTGAGCTCGTTTGGATTAGATTTAGGTATAACATCGTATATTGGATTGTTATAATTCGAAGAACAAATTTCTATTGTTGAGTAATTTTCACTTCAGACTTATCGGCCTTAAGTGAATGAAAACGTTTGTTGCACTTCAGACTTTTTGGCCTTAAGTGCATCTGAAGTGCAATTTTTCACTTCAGAGTTCAGACTTATTAGCCTTAAGTGTAACAAAACGTTTGTTGCACTTCAGATTTTTTGGCCTCAAGTGCATTTGAAGTGCAATTTTTCACTTCAAACTTATTGGCCTTAAGTGCATCTGAAGTGCAAATTTTCACTTCAGACTTATTGGCCTTAAGTGAATGAAAACGTTTGTTGCAATTCAAACTTTTTGGCCTTAAGTGCACCTGAAATGCAATTTTTCACTTCACACTAATTGACTTAAGTGCATCTGAAATGCAAATTTTCACTTCAGACTTATTATCCTTAAAAGGGTGTTAAACGGGTGGGCCGGGCCGGGCTGGGTAGGAAAAAAATTGAACCGTCCGGGTTCAGAACCGGGCCGGTTACGGGTTGGGGCTTAGCGGGTTTAACGGGTCTGGGTCCATCCGGGTAAAAATTGAACCGTAAGGGTTACGGGTCAAAGGGGCCGGGCCGGGCCGGGCCGGGTTAGCGTTAATTTTTTTTTAAAATTTTTTATTTGTATTTGTTATAACTATCGTAAAAATATAAACAAAAAAATAATCTTATAAAAATAGTATTTGAATAAAGGATGCAGAGATTTTAAAATTCTTATATTTGAATATATCTTAAGAATTTAAATTTTAAGATAATAGAAATATAGAATACAATGAAGATGGAAAAAAAATGCACTTATAGTAATATAATTTGCAAGTTCAAACTTTCAAATTAAAGTTTACATTTAATACTTCAAATTAAAGTTAAAACTTGCACTTATCATTGCATAATAAATTAATAATACATTAAATTAATCTAACAAACTAAAACATTAACCATAATATGTCTAATAATATTAAAATAATACAAATTATCTCAAATTAAACGAATTTCTAGAGAACGCTCAAGACAAATCTCCATATGCCTCCTTAAACAACCTGTGCCCGTGCACTTTGGACGAAGATTTAAGATTAGACCACAATTCTTGCACTTTACTTTGTAAATTTCTTCATTTTCTTCTACCACCTCAAAGTGTTCCCAAACATATGAGCGCACTCTAGAATCACGGGGCATGATTTAACTTGAATGAGAGTATATGAGTTTGAGAAATGAGAGATGAGTGAAGAAATGAAGAAGAGGGAGGGGGGAGGGGGATGTACTTATAGTTTTTCAAAGGGCTAAATTAGTAATTACAACAAGTGTTATTTTTTTAAAAAATTGCCCAAAAAGAGCTATTTGTGCAATTCCAGCCGTTGGGCAATGGCCAAAAGCCACCTCACCGTTGCCAACGGTCCTAAACAATTTTAAAAAATAAAAATAATTTTTTTTTTAAAAAACAGTCGTTAAATCGGGCCGGGCCGGGCAGGTTAACCGGTTCTACAGGAAAAATTGTTGACCGGGTTTGACCAGTCTGGGTAACCGGTAGAAAAAAATGTAAACGGCCCAACCCCCCTTACCCCTTAAACCCAGCCCACCCGGCCCCCTTTGTACCGGGCCGGTCCGGGTTCGGTTTCAACCGGTCTGGGCCGGTCCGGAAACAGGTTGACCTGGCCCGTTTGACACCTTTATCCTTAAGTGGATGAAACCATTAGTTGCACTTCGGACCTATTTGGCCTTAAGTGCATTTGAAGTGCAATCTTTTCACTTCAGGCATTTTTTTTAACTTCAGACCTGATAAGTCTGAAGTTGATCGTAAAGTGGATACGCTTGCAAACTTTTTTGCAAAGTGGGTATAAGTTCAATTGTGATCCCAAAATCGGGTATAGATGCAAAAGCCCCCTTTTTATGGGGAGGATTTGCATCTATACCCGCTTTTTGGATCGCGTTTTAACGTATACCCGCTTTGCAAACAAAATTACAAACGTACCCACTTTTTGCGTAAACTTCAGGCATACGAGCCTGAAGTAGCAAATGCAATCACACAAACTTCAGTATTCTAGTAGACGGGCCTGAAGTTGTTTGTAATTGCTGAACTTAAGCATTCTACTAACTGAAGTTTTATTCTCTATTTGCTGTACTTCAGCATGTTTTAGCTGAATTTTTGTCCCGGATTCATAGTTTTATCGTAAAGCTTTTTCAAAAACTTTAGCAGAAGATGCTGGAGTTATTTAGTTCATTTGTAAAAAATTCAGCACTAAATAAGCTGAAGTTTTGTCCTGGATTCATTAGTTTTGTCCTAAAGCTTTTTCAAAAACTTTAGCAGAAGATGCTGAAGTTATTTAATTTATTTGTTCTACAGTCCTACTAGCTGAAGTTTTGTTCTCTATTTGCTGAACTTCAACATGTTTTAGCTGAAGTTTTTCGCGTAAACTTAGTGTTGGCTGAAGTTTTCGTTTTTAATTACCGAACTTAAGCATTCTACTAGTTGAAATTTTGTTCTTTATTTGCCGAACTTCAGCATGTTTTAGCTGAAGTTTTGTTTTTTATTTGCTGACAAACTAATTTAAACACCTCATTAACAGAAATCACTGGAGAAACATGATACTACAAATTACAAAAAATGAGAAGTAGAATAAAGAATAGAAAAGAAAGGAGGAGGAAAGGAGTGCACAGGTAACAGGAAGAAGGAGACACTTAAAGTTATAAAAATTAAGGTATATTAAATAATTTAAAAATATGGGTATAAGTTAAATTTGGGCGACCATATAGCACGCCTGTGCGATCTTTACTTTCTATGGCCATTTAAATCCGACTCTACCCATACTTTCCTCCAAGTTTGATAAATTGGGCTTGGGCTTGTTCTAGGTTTGGTCTTGAATTAAGAGAATCCAAAGTGAGAAAATTATTTAATTACTTCAACTGTCAAAAAAGTAACAGAAATCAAATAGTGCAAGCAAAAGGAGAAGACATGGTGAAAGCAGTAGTGGGAGAAGAAATACAGCTCAAATTAGCTGAAAATCGGCTTGGCAAATCTGGACTTCCTTCTCAGGTATTCAATTCATGTATAACGGAATTAACATATAAACACTAATGATATTTTTTAACAGGTAGGGCTTGTAATTGGGAATTTGAGTTCGAAATTAGACCGAGGATTCCTATTTGATTTAATCCCAACGCCGCCAAACGACGACGGTCAACCGGCCTGTTCCATAATCGGCGGCAGCGTGAAAGATGATCGGAAAAAGACATCGAAAGGGAAGTCTCAGCCTGATTCTTCGGCATTGTTCATTGACAAAGATTGGGTTGCCGAACACGCTCGTCAGGTTCACTTTAGCCTTTTTGTTTTTCTCTACTTTCTGTTATGTGTATTTTATGTCTGCTAAATTATGAGACATTGCCCCCATGGCCTAGCTCAAGTGGCAAAGGGTGGTGGAGTTGTGTCTCATGTCACAGGATCAAGCGCCCACACCATGCAAAGCAAAGTCTGGTATTTAAGTGGAGAACGGTAGAGGGACAGGCGCATTGTCCACCGAGTTTTGAAAGCTGCGGTTGGTCCAAAGGATCGGCTCCAGATGGATTTCTCGGTTATCAAAAAAATTATGAGACATTTATACCAAATTGAGGTATCAGGCGACAATGGTATTGAGATTGTGTGGTGGAGCACTGGTGCTTCACTCTACAATAGAATAGTAGCAATTCGATGAGAAGAAGAAGAAGGGGAAAGGAAGATAGAGAAGTTTAGAATAAGGACCATATTGTATTATCATGGCATAAGTGTGATATCCCAGTTACAAAATCCTACTTAAACCCTTAGACACACGAAAATGAAATGCTCAAATAAATGTACTGAAAATACTCTTAACTAACTTTCCCGCCAAAAGAAAAATTACAACTTTAATTTGAAAAATCCTCCTCATCAGCCTAGGTAGCTCTTAGCTGGTCTCCATATCACCTGTTACCCATTTTGGGTAGCCTGAGAAGCATCCAAGTCCTTCACATTCAATCAGGCATTGTGCCACTGCCTTATGACTCTTCTTAATCAACCTCCTTTCCAACACAGCTTCTGGAGTTGGACATAAAGAACTAGCCAAATCAAGTACACGAGGGTGCACAATATCAGTGGGAATATCATAGCAGAACTTCATCTCAGAGATATGAAAAGTAGGGTGAATCTAGACCCCAGGGGGTAACAAAAGTTTGTAAGCAACAACTCCTACTCTTTCCACTATAACATCCTCATCAATCTCCCGATTACCTTGTATCTTGGGGATGACTTGTGTATCAAGCTTCACGTCTACTTCTGCTTCATGCATCCCAATACTAAACTTGCACTCCGAGTATTCTGGTTTTGTCCTACTAAACTTAAACCTTTATACTCCAGAATCTGTCTCCACATCTCCAGCCTAGTGTTAATCCCACAACGTGTCTCGTCAATCAGTACTATCCAGTGTTATCAAAGGCGCGCTTAAGCCTTGAAGCAAGGCTTAAAACATATTGAGCGCTTCGCGTCGCTTAGCGGGCGCTTCATCATTGTTATCAAAGCTCTAAGACATACTTTTCCAAGCCAATGAGCGTAATCCTGAAGAGGCCATACTAAACAATTGATACTTCACTTTGTTGTAAATTTTCTTCAATTCTTAGTCCATATATTTGGTATTCATGCTTATAGATACTAGTTTTGGTCTACACATGCATATTTGTAGTTTTTCTCCATTTGCGCATTTTTTCGTTAAAGCCCACGCTTTATTGTGCTTTGTGCTTACAGCCCCAACATAACTTAGAGTTTTTTTGCTTTTTGTCTTTGATAGTACTGATACTATCTCATCTGCAAATAACATACACCATGGCACCTACCCTTGAATATGTCACGTCAGCACATCCATCGCCAGGGCAAAAATAAGCTAAGAGCTGATCCCTGATGCAACCCCATCACTACTCGGAAATAATCCGAGCTCCCTCCCACAGTCCTCACCCGAGTCCTAGCTCCATGGTACATATCCTTAATCACCCTAATGTATGATTAATGTAAGCTACTGGAACTCCGCTAGCCTCCCAACATCTCCGTAAAACCTCCCTTGGGACTTTATCGTAGGCTTTTTCTTAGTCAATGAACACCATATGCAAGTCCTTCTTCCTCTCCCTATGCTATACTGCTCCATCAATCTCCACACAAGATGAATAGCTTCTGTAATCGACCGCCCCGACATGAATCCGAACTGATTTAGATGCTAAAATGTGGTTATAAGTTCCAAATATAAATTACTGATTAGTTTTCTAATTGTAGATTCGTTTTTCTCTTCCTATTCACAAACATATCATTGTCTTCTAAAAATTAAAAATATAGCTTTGCTGACTTCTTATTGTTTAGTGCTGCCCTTTGCTTGACAGAGCGTGCAGGCGTTGAGGCGCACATAGCGCCTTGGTGCCCGCACTAAAGTGCCTTTCATATTCTGTGATGTCCTTAAAATTACGCAACAATAATGCTTCTACTGCTGTTACTCTGCATAATGCAAATACCTTCTCTACCCGACAAACTACCATCTGTTTTCTTAACTTTGTAGACTTGTGTGTGAATTCTGTTTGTCAGAACATTCAAATAGGTATATCAGATTTAAAAAGTTCCTCCTGCCCTCCTTACCTTAGGGTGTTCTGCTTGTGACTTGTCATTTTTAGTTTCCTGAATCTTTTGGACACTAACTTCAGATTTCATGGAAAAGGCCATCTTAGCGAATCATCAGCATATTATAAATCATGTAAGTCCTCTGTGTAGCTTCTGTTTTAATATCTTTATCTTTCAGGTTGGGAGAATGCTATTGGGTGGCATGAAGGTGGTTGGCATCTATGTTTGGACCAATGAGAGCTCATTCAAAAATTCAACCATCACACTTTGTCAGGTTTTGCTATCATAATTTGAAGTTATAGTCATCTTCACTTCACCGCTTCGTACTGAGGGTCTATCACAACTGCAGTATTGTGTTATTTCCTTGAATAGGAGACTCTTGTGTAGTCTGTCTCCATTGTTTTTTCTTTAACTTCAGTTACCTTCTAGAAAAAGTTTAGTGAAACAAGAAACTTATAATTTCCAATTTCCATCACTTGAATTACTTTTCAATGAAAAATTCTGTCATTATTGGTATTCTCACTCTCTTTCGCGTTTGCTAATGGTATAACTGTACAGACTGCAAAAGCAGTTTCTGAAGCGGCCCCTTTGTTGGAAGTGGGTTGGGACGAGAGATTGCTTGTTCACATTGGTTACAGTCCCTTGAGGTAAGTTTGTGTAACTATGTGTTGTTATATTCAAGTTGGCCCTTATTATTGATTTAGCAGATAATGTATTCCAGGTGGACTTGTCGAAATTGCTCGCTGGCTTCAAATATCACGTCAAGCAGTCTACGACCTTGTGACTTTAAAATGGGAAAAGTTCTTAGTACCCTTCAGGCATTCAGATGCACATTTAACTTTGATTTAAGGTGAACTTTGTTTACTACTGGTATTGCTCGTTTGTTATATCATTCTTTGATGTATTGGACAGAGCACTAGCTCTGATTTCTTAGTGCCACATTTCAGATTAAAAAAGAAGTTCCATGTATCTCAACTCATTTGTTTCGTTTTTTATTGTATATTGTTGGTTGGTATATTTCTGTTTTGGCATGACCAGGAGGCAAAAAATCCTTCCGCTTTTGCCCTGGGATTGTAGAGAGGTAGGAGAAGTGCCATATTAGTGTCATTGAAGAACATTAGCCAAAATCGTGAGTCAAAAAATTGCTTGTCTCAAATGTTGGGAAACTCTGGTTGTTGAACTGTTGGCTTGTATGGCAGTATGGCATTGGGTTTATTTTTTCTGCACTATTATGATAGAAGGAAGAAAGAGATTCTTTTTTGGGTGAGGGGGACAGGAGATGAGAAAAAAGAGGAAGGAGGGATTTTGAATATCATATTAGTTCCATTAAGTGTAACCGCTGCAAATTTAGATCAAGTGGTATGCAATAAAGTGTTCAACGACTCCTTTGGTTGGTTGCAGCCAATTATTTTATAACTCTTAGTCTGTTATGATCATTTTGGTGCAGTAAAGAAGTATGATTAATAAACTACTACCTCCATGTGATGGTGCCAGGTTGCGTCTAGATTAGGTCAAGCACTTTCTCTTCTCTGTTTTTGACTTTTTATTGCTTTACACTTACTTTTCGTGTGATGTATCCCTATATAATATATCTCCCAGACTAAGGTATACTCACCGTGCCAGTGGCAAAGATATTCAGTTTTCTGACTTTCCTAATATTAGGTATGTCAAATATGATATTTTCGGTCAGAATCATGGCTCTTAATGGATAAATTAGAACCATTATTGTGCATTCAAGACACTGTTACCATCCCCTAGTTCTTGTTTGCCACAAAAATGGTTCACTTCAAACTTGTGTTACCTTGTTAGTACCGCCATATAACTCGTGAACTGTTTCCCCTGTTCCTAACCTTTTGTTTTTTCCTGAAGTATAAAAATCAATTATGTTTGTTAATTCTTTTTAGTGAATCTCTTTAGAGATCTCAGAGAAGTTCAGAAAATTGTCTCACGGTTAAGTAATGTGTTTCCAGGTTGCCCATTTCCGAGGGTTTAATTAGCAAAAGCTTGGTTGACATTCTTCGTCATGGAATTTCAATTCATGCCAAAGAGCTTAAAAGTGCCAAGGCATTGATTGATGGGAAATTGGTAATGAACTCTGGACTTCTGGTATCATTCTAGAACAACCAATATCCTTAAACTTGGATGCTAGTTTTCCTCTTCTACATCCTCATGTCCACGTCTTATGATTTTACTACCTCCTGGTGTTGCAACTTGTTTTTTCCTTTCTTTCATTTGAATCTAACATAAAAGACGCACTCTAAATGGTTCTGGTTCTTGAATAATAACATATCAAAGTGGCATTAAAATATGTGATAGGCTGCTCCTTTAGACTTGATTTGCTTGCTGTCCCTCTATCAAAATATGAACCCGATCTCCTTCCCTGGTAACTATGCCGGGCTATTTTTCACCTTCTTTACTTTCATTTCTAGGCAATTGAAGATGAGCAATTTGATTCAGGTGGCTTACATGATGTTGAATTCCTCCTACCTTTCACGGAAGATAAGTATTTGGAAGGTCTGTAAACATTTTCCAATTTAAGCAATTGGCCTTTCTTTTGAATTTAGCTAAATATAAGCTAGTTGCTGTATAAATAATTTCATCTTTCTCTCATTCTTTTCTTTTTGTATTTTGTTTTTATGAAGCATGCAGCCAAAAGGAGGTAATAGGTCTTCTAGTCTTTAGTGGCTCTATCTGCTCCTATGCTTACTCAAATTCGAAGGAACCAGTTTCTCAAGCTTTGACAGAAATAAAGGTATTTTAACTTTGCATCTGATGGTTTTTGCTTAAGGACTCAATAATTTAGTACATTTCTCTTGCTTATCCATTCGTGGACGTTAGAGGTGTTCCAATAGGATCTGGATCCATTTGTTGGCCTCCAAAAAGCCATATTATCAGAGCATATTAGATGGATTACTGGAAGCAAAAAAGCTTCTTTTGTGTTTTCTCAAGATCACAGGTGCATAGTACAGCTGGTTCTAGATTTAATGTTGATTTTACCTCAAAAGGAGTATTTTACTGTTTGGATTAGTGTTTAATTGGAATTTATCTTACATTTGCTCCGCTTGATGTTAAATCGTGGATTCTGGTTGTCTTCTTGTTTTTTGGTCAGCATTTAACTTCTGGTCTTCTTGGTGCTTAGGAAGACATAATTAAGAGTTTAAGAAGCAGATTAGATATCATGTGTGATGAGGCAGACAGAGAATCAGATTCTAAAGATGACAAAACTGAAGAGAGCAGCAACCACATATTGAATGGGAGTGCAGTTCTGCAACTTGATTTACAGTTACTGAGGTATAGCACGGTTTAATGGAATCTTTTCTCCTCTAAATGTCCAAAATCAACGCTGTAACTTCTTTTCACCATGACATCCTCATCCTTTCGCAAAATTCTTTAGTTCTTTATCTTTTTTCTGGTCTAAGCTTTAGTATTTTAATGAGATTCATTTGACTACTTATAAGCTTTAAATTCTAAATTGAGAACTTTACATTTCCTCTATCATTTTCTTATTCAGAACTACAAAAGTAAAATTGTCATTGGTCATATTTATGACCTTATGACTGGAAAAGATGTTACCTCTTTTTGACCTTATTGGTGGGATTCTCATTAGCTGTGTTTATTGTCTCTGAGCAGCGTTCTATCATGTTCCGCTTACACCAGATTCATAATAAAAATGCACTCCTTGATGAGGCACAGATAGTTAAGTTATTTTGCTTTGTCAGTGAAAATAACCTTATACTCACAGAAGGAAGATCCATTACGTCAATATACAGGGCCACAGTTTGGTTTATTACATGTTGAATATGGGATACTCAGGGCATATAGTGACAACTCATTCTGGACGAGTGTTCCTCTGTTTTCAATGGTGATATCACTTTTTTTTCCTAGCATGTGGAAGTGTTATGCGTTTTGCCATATATCTTCCTGTATGTATAGTTGGGCTACAATTGAACATGGTGCAGGAGATCCCCCATCATTAACATTAGTGTGTACTATAGTTGGTCTGACTTAGATGAATTCAAATGAATTTAAACGGAGAATCATGGTCAGTAGCTTGTCTGTTGTTTCCATACCATAGTGGCGTGATGATGATGCCGACGATGATTACTGTCGTTTTTATATTGTTGTAGTTTTCTTGATAGAGTAGCGTGATTATTGTTTTAAAATCTCAGATTAAAAGAATTTCATTTTGCTTATCAGTTTTGTAGTTTCTCACATTTTGGCCTTCATCTTTTACTGGACGGTAGTCGGTAGAAGTTGGCTTCTTAATGATGCTGAAATGGTTAACTTGTTCTTCTAAACAGAAAAGAGTGCAGCCTGTCATTTCCTCGAAGAGTGTTTCTACCCTGGCTGGCTGATACATTCCTTTGTGACTATATACAACCGTCTGAATCAGTTGAGGTGAGTTGTGCCCATATTCTTTGGTGAAGCAAGTACTATTTCTCAGCTATAGTTTGTTTTATTGGTCTTATAATGAAACATAAATGATATTTTTCTCTAGTCTTATTGCCTTTTTGCCTTAAAAGCAAAAGAAGTTATGTCTTTGATGTAGAATGTGTTGGAATAGGCACTACTTCAAAGTCCTGTAACTGCACTGAAGCTGCAGGCACTTCTTTCTTTGTTTGTTTGCATCTCTAAAACACTATGAGAGCTTGGTGGTAGAATACATGATTCTTGTACAGTTCTTCAGTAGTTGACCACCTTAAGGAATGTGTTCCTTATGAATTTTTAGGATAAAAATGATTCTCAAGAAAAACCAATACCTCTCTATATTGGTTGTCGTTAACTGAAGCTTCTTCCTTTATCTCACTGAACCATGAGCACACTTTCGTTGATATCACACTTGCTGAGATCTTTACTGCCACATTTTGTTGTCTCCCTGTGATAATTGTATATGGGGCTGTAAGGTTCAGCTGCTAAAGAATTGGATCTCCCTTGGCAACTAAGCTATTTGGTAAATTAATTGTTAGAGCAGTATTTGTTAGATCATTTTTTACCTACCATATTGCTCAATGCAACTAAACATGTCATAATTTTGAGATTATAACATACATTCAGCTCTGATGTGCTTATGGTATGACAGGTTCTCAAGGATCATTATGCCGAGCTCATGTCTATAGAGTTCCCGAACGATTCTGCCAAGATCTTGGAGCCTGAAACTGAAGCTCCTGCATTGGTATCTACCACAACAAAATCGTTTAGGGAGGTGTCAACTCCATATTCGTTGCTAGCAAAGCCAGACAATTCACTCTCAAGGCAGAATAGAGCTGGTACGAGCTTGGGAAGTGACCAGAAATCAACGAAACCAGCTAGTTTTAGCTTCACGATTGCTGTTTCGGTTCTTGTTATATCAATTATTCTAGGAATTGTGCTATTTGTTGTCAGGTCATCCTAGCTAATACAGTGGCTTACAAGAAATTATGTCAGAGAACAAATATCAGTTACTGTCTCTTCTATGTACTCTTGCCATGAATTAAAACGTCTAGAATGATTTGGGGGTTGAGTTTACACTGATCCAGAGATTATTGTTATACAAAGTTCTGTTTTCATGCCAACATTGGCCAAACTTTGATCAAGTTTGTGTTGGCAAATAACGCAGGTAACATGGGAAGAGTTTGATGTACGACTATTTAAGACGTTAAGATTTTCAACTGAGAAATACAAACTAAAATATATTTTCGACAGCCATGGTTGAACTCACATTGGAGAAGAGTAAAATATTGCAAGGAAAAAGTTGTCTTGGATGAACATACACCACAAACAATCAATCACTCAAAATGATGAACAAAATTCAAACCATGAACGCCTGGAAGGCAGGCAGCCTTCCTGTTCTTCTGTCTCCAGTCATTAATGTGATGTATAAAATATTACTATAGTATACAACAACAATAAATACTTAATAGTACTTGTACGACACAGTCGTGCCATAGAAGAAGCCAGACTAGCACTTGCTTGAATAAAATTTCTCGAAAACAGATACCCCTTGGTCAGCCTAATAACGCTAATTTAAGCACATGCGCATTCACTATCTTGCTTAAAATTTTCGGTTTCCCGGCAATTCAAATAATTTACATGTTGCTTGGGACGTCTGCTCCTCCAGGAATTTTCCCCGGATAATCAGTTGTTGAAGAATCGAATCCAATCATACTGTCGATGATAAGGGACATCAGCAATTCCATAAAATGAAGATGAATAAATCAACAAGTCTTGGAAACACATACCTTCTATCAACAATAACCGAAGTTCACAATTATTGAATCTGAAAATATAGATACTGTTTTACCGAAAATACGATAATACACTGATGTGAGGCCTGTTAAGCTAAGATGACAGGTTAATCCTAGTTAAGCTTAATAACCGTTAGATCTATGAAAGTAATGATTAATGAGCGGAGTAGAGACGCCGTGATATTGAATGCTAAACCAGGATGCTTATAATGATTGACAATGAATATACAGTGGAATATATGAAATGAATGCATGCAATGACAATAAATGTAATAACAAATGATTACACATCCGAATACCGAGTGGTGAATATCAACTGTCTTGTTGTCAGAAAAGTAAATGATGGACAGCGTGAGTGTGATACCGAGTTCTTGGATCTTGTATATAGAAAGGTGTTTCTTAACTTGGGGATCAATATATGAGACAAGAAGTGTATATTCTTTCGATAGTCAACAATACAGAATGTTCTTTTTTCCCTCAACCGATCCCTTTTTTTCTCCCCCTAGTGTTCTATATATAGGAGACATCCTTTAAGAAACCCTAAAAAGTACAAGAGATGGAATATTTCCAGTCTCTAGTTAAAAACTGGCTATCGTCACTAAAGACTCCTGCTCGACTTCATCTGAATTAGGACCTCTGCCCCTAATTGTTGGTCGAGCTACGCTTCAACCTCGACCGCTGGCCTTATGAAATCTGATCCAAATTTTGACCAACACAGTTACTCCCTCCGCTTATCAAGGCTGTGTGCACCTCGTCCTTGGTGAGCGGATTATTCTGCGTCTGTTATGAAGGAAATTTGGTCGTAACCAGGTAATCGACGTCTGTTAAGGCCGTAATCGGCGCAAGTAACATCAGGTGATTGTCATTATCACGCGCGTCATCATGGTGCATCTTCCCCATGCAATGCCTGCAATGTTGATGCTTCGATTCTTCTGCTTGCAGGTAGCTTTTGGCCTCGATTTTGAGTTCCACCAATCCTATAAATAGGTGAGGGTTCCTTCATTTGAAACTTTCACCATCTCCCTTCCTAACAATACCTTTCGTGCTTCCCCTTCTTTTCTTCTGTGAAATCTTTCTCCTGACTTCTTCAGCCCCTTTCTTGATCCTCATTTCTTTTCCTTCCATTCTCCAACCTACTATAATCATAATGTCGGCCTTTTTCCATAGTCATGAAGATATTTCCGACGTCGCTCCCTTGTCAATGGCTATTCTTCCTACCGATGAAGAAGTTCCGATTGAGGGAGACGATAACTTCCCCTCTGTTGATGAGGTGATACCAAATAACCTCGCAATTAGAAACGACTTCCCCAGAGGGCCTGGGCCTACCCCTGAACCCGAACTTTCCGCAACGGGGGAGGCTAGACTGACTGAGATGCGAACAAATATCGCATCCCTTCTCACATAGAGATCGTCGTTGCGAGAGGTGACCGGTCTAGGTTCACCATCATGTGCTCTATGACTTCTATGTTTATCCACTTACCATCGGTTATACCTTTCCACTTCCCAAGCTAGCTGAGGGATTTTTCCGTTTCTACAACGTCTGTCCAACGCAGCTCTCCCCTTACTGCTACAAGATCTTCTTAATGTTGACTAAGTATGCAGAGCTGGCTGGTTGCGGAATCGGCCTTCGCCATCTGCTACATTTATTCTCACCTACTTTCCTTCGTGGTACCATGATACACTTAAGAAATCGTGGGATGAAAGGATTGGTGGCTTGGATGGACGACAAAGGTGAGTCGATTATTCTGGCTCAAGTACTTCTTCGTCAGAACTGATCAGCTGGTAGCGGACCCTGAAAAGTGGAACTACCAACGTAAATACTATCTCGTACCTTCTGTCATTCCACACTTTATCGTTTCCTGTCCTTTGTGATTCATTTATGCCTTCTCGTTCACAGCCGTGAAACGCTCTCCCTCCATCGTCCTGGACATGGAAGATAGGCTGGCTCATGTGCTGCCTCACGTCGTGGGGATCCGCGACTGGTCTTCCTTTTACAAATTCTATGGTCCGAAACTTCCCCCCATAAGTATCCTGTTTATCTCGTTTTGGTCGAGCTCCTTAACATTTCTGACTCATCATTGTTCGTATCAGGTCGATGGGCTTCTAAGAAAGCGAAAATGGCCGCTCTCGCCTTCCGCCAAAAGGCTGCTTCGATTGCAAGGGAGTTTGCTTTGGTCGAATCCACGAGAGGCGGAGCTGGGATTTGACGGATAAAGGGGTCCGTTCCCTCCGATATAGCTGTTCCAGGCGATGTCCCACCTCAACAAGTCCTCTTCTTCACCGATGAACCTTCCCATGAAGAGGAACCGTCGCCGAGGAAGAGGCGAAGGATAGAGAAGGCCAAAGCCGTAGCCGTGGAAGGGTCGGAAAGGACTCTGATTCTTGGGGAAAGATCAGAGGATGTTCTGAACGAGGATACGGGTGCTACGCCCGAGTACGTCACGGGAGAGAGTCCTTCCAGGGCGGAGGAGGCCTATGGAGACATGGATTTTGCACAGATAGTAGGTGGTCTTTCTTCGTCGGGGGCGAAGTGGCGTGATGACCCTGGCGTGGGAGAGGTCGACTCGGGCTCCGATATCGATCTCGACGAGGCAAGGGCCTTTACTGAAAGGAGAACTCGTGTGGAGATTAGGACTGAGGGTCCTAACCGTCACATAATTATACCTGTGTTCTTGAACCTCCTGGTTGATACTGAGCATGTGGCGCCGTCGTTCGCCCCTTTGTGTGCCGAGGCCGAGAACAAGACTCTGCAGACATTGAGGGACGCCAATCTTTCCCTTGGAATATCTGGGATGGCCTTGCGGGTGAGTACTTTAGTTATGCTTTCATATGCTTCGTTAATATTACTGTCTTAGCTGACTTCTTCCTTTCTTTGTCAGACTCTCATCCTTGATATTGAGCATGACCGACGAGAGGAGAGGGTGATTCAGTATAGGAGGATGGAGTCCAAGTACAGGGAGTACCGCTCCAAGTACTGGAAGGTGGTCAGGAGCGTTGGCGAGGACGGGCAGTTCCGGGAACTGCATGATGAGATTAGGGGGAAGAATGAGGAGATGAAAGAGAAGGACCAGGAAATAATGAGGGCCATTAGCCGATTTAGCAAGCTGGAAGAGGCGTTGAAATCCAAGGAAGAAGAGCTCGAACTAGGGAAGGGAGTGATGTTTGAGAACTCAGACCTCCAGGCGAGGGTTGCCACTCTGAGGGCTAAGCTGGAAATGGCGGAGGAGGTTAGGACAACCTCGATAGCAGAGGCGACGGCCTTAACGAGGACCCTGTGTGTCTGTAGACTTGAGGGGGCTAGCAAAGCAGAGACTTCAACACTTACAGTGGCGAGACTGGAGGAGCAGGTTGGAGGTCTAGAAGCTGAGCTGGCAAGTTTGAACGAGCAGGTGGTGGTTTTGAGGGCTGAGAAGGAGCAGCTGGCCTGTCCGCCGGTTCCTCAGGCTTCTGCCAAGGAGAGCGTGCCACGAGAGCTATATGAGATGTGGGTCCATGCCGAGGCTCAGTTGGCGTGTTCAGGTCGTTGAGGACCGCAGGAAAGGTTTCCGAGGAGGAAATCACCGATGTTCATGGCAAAGCGCGGACAACTCGTGAGGTTTGTGGTTATTCTCCCGACTCGCCTGGTGGGGATGATGATGATGACGATGATATAGTGGATGGGATTGCTTCTGATCCCTGGTATAGTGGCGAATATGCTGAAGGGGACGATGCGGCTTAGTGTCTGGTACTTAGATCTTTTGGTGCTCTCTTTTTGTTTTTGCTTTTGTTAGAGTGTACTCGGGCCCATTGTAAAAGAAGGCGAGTTTTGTAACCTGATTGGTTCGTAATGTAATGGTTGTCTTTCGTTGCATGCTTTGCCTTCTTGCCTTATTTTGTTGCAATGTTATTTTTTGTGGGCCGCTCATTGGCTGGCTTGAGGTTAATATTTGGCCATTCGTCGAGTGTAGCTACTTCAGGCAAAGCCGAATATAAAGGATTCAAGCGACGTCGAATGTGACTAATTTGACTTCGATTGAAGATGATTCGAATGTAAATATTCGGGCGAGGCTGAATGAAGGTGATTCGAAGTCGAATGAAAATGACTCGAGAACGAGTGTAAATATTCGAGCGAGGTCAAATGTATGTGATTCGAAGTCGAATGTAAATACTCGAGCGAGGTCGAATGTATGTATTCGAGCGAGGTCGAATGTATGTGATTCAAAGTCGAATGTAACTGATTCGAAGTCGAATGTAAATATTCGAGCAAGATCGAAAGTATGTATTCGAGCGAGGTCGAATGTATGTGATTCAAAGTTGAATGTAAGTGATTCAAAGTCGAATGTAAATATTCGAGCAAGGTCGAATGTATGTATTAGAGCAAGGTAGAATGTATGTGGAGTAGAGCTGTTTTGGAGTTGTGTGAAGAAAAGCTGCGTGTTGTTTTGTTTATTCACTTAATTGGAGAATGTTACATACTTTGTTTATTGTATACATTTGATAAGTTCTCTCTACCTAGTCCCTTCATTGGTCCGGCTGTAGTAGACGATAGGCGGAGTGATGAATAAGTATCTTGAACTTCGAGGCGCCCCCTCATCGCCTCATTAAAAACCTCCTCGGTAAAACCCTCATGGGGATAAAACCCGAGTGAGGGAAAAATAGTACGACTTAGAGGGCGTCTGTTTTAGAAGTTGAAGTACTTGATGTTGACCCAAGTCACTGCATAGTTTTGAAGATTGAGAAATGTCTGACCAGTTGAACCAGGTCCATCAGAGCATAGACACTTGACCTGACGAGTTGGCACACAAACCTTATATGCATAGGAGATGAATGCGATTGTGAAGTATCAGTGAACAAGGAGATTATCTTCTAATGCGAAAAGGTTGAAAATTGATGAGAGAATAGAAGTTGATTCAGCAAGGACAATAACAAAGGAAGGAAGTTGAGTTTAAAACGAATTCATTCATCCAGGTAGAATTGTACCAGAACTGAACGACAAACTCAACAACTGAATTTATAAATAATTGAAGTATTCTTGCTTGAATCAAGAACGCACAAGTGCAAAAGTGAATCAAGAACTGAAAGCAAAATTCCCAAATATTTTGCAAACAGAATTATTGTGCGACACAAAGGCTACAGACCAGCTAGAAGAACCAGTTCCATCTGTTTATCATTGAGTCTAGTTGGTTGTAGTAGGAGTTTTAATATTGTATCTTTTCAGCCTTCATAGAAGCAATTGTAATAGGTACGTATTGTTCAAGTTAGAATTAACTTGAAGCTTGTAGAAATTAGCTAGGGGTTAGTTACTACAAAGGGATTAGAGTTAGTCCTAGGATTACAAAAGAGTTTATTTTGTAAGTCCGTTTAGCTCAGAGTTTTAGTGAAGAGTTTGAGAAAATCCTACTGAGGAGTAGGTCATGATTTTTTCACCTTTTGAGCCAGGTGTTTTCCACGTAAAAATCTCTGTGTTTTTACTTTACTGCTTTTATTATTCCGCAACAGTAGAAGTAGGAACACCAAGAAGAACCAGTTTCTTCTAGATAGACAACACTAAAAAATTGGGTACCACACAAAGTAACCTATCTTCTTGTGTGTTATTAACGTCTAAAACATCACTTGAGATGAGCGATGTTCCAGTTGTTGGGCAACAGTTTCCCTTCCATTGTTTCTAACTGGAATGATCCTTTGTTGACTGTTACAGTGATCTTGTACGGGTCGTCCCTGTTGGTTCCTAGTTTTCCCTCATTCGGGTCTTTGCTCGCCTGTGTTTTAGCCTTGAGGAAGTAATAGACAAATTTGAGTGGTCGAACTTTTGCCTTTTTGTTGTAGTGCCGTTCTGCTCTTTGTTTTTGGGCGACCATCCTTATGTATGCCATATCCCGTCGTTCCTCGATGTCTTGAGATCTTGTTTTCTGCTCTCATCATTGCTCGGTATGCTTTCGTTGGAGTATCTGAGGCTTGGCTCTTCGACCTCGACTGGTATGACTGCGTCCGTGCCGTAGATCAAGGAGTATGGAGTTTCTCTGTGCTTGTTTTTGGCATAGTGCGATATGCCCATAGCACTTCTGGTAGAATTTATGGCCATAGTCCCTTGGTGTCCTCTAGTTTCTTTTTCATGATGTTCAATATAGTTTTGTTGGAAGATTCGGCATGTCCATTTCCGGTGGGATGATATGGCGTGGAGAGTATGCCCTTAATGTGCCATTTCTCGAAGAACTCGGCGGTCTTTTTCCCGGTGAACTGTGGTCCATTATCACAGCTGATTCTCTTTGGGATGCCAAAGTGACATATTATATTTCTTCTTATGAATGTGACGACTTCCTGTTTGCGTATTTGAGCGAAGGCGCCTGCTTCCACCCGTTTAGAGAAGTAGTTAGTCAAAACTAAAAGGAAACGTACGTTATCTCGCCCGGTCGGGAGCGGCCCTACAATGTCCATTCCCCACTTGATGAATGGCCAGGGTGACATGACTGAGTGGAGATGTTCGCCTGCTTGGCGTATCATGGGGGCGTACTTTTGGCATTGTTCGCACTTTTTGACGAAGTCTGCTGTTTCTTTTTTCATGGTAGGCTAATAGTAGCCGACTCATATGAGGCATTTGACGAGTTCTCGATTGGCGGTGTGGGCGCCGCAATGGCCTTCGTGTACTTCTTTGAGTACTCGCCTGGTTTGATTTCGTCCTAGGCATTTTGCCAAAGGGTCGCCGGACATTCTTTTGTATAGGTCGTTATCGATGATGTTGTACCTGACTGCCTGTATTCGGAGCTTTCTTGCTTCTTTTTTGTCTGTCGGGAGTGTTCCCTCCTGCAAGTAAATTATAATACGGTTGCGCCAGTACCAAGTTATGTTTATAGAGTGTACCTCAAATTGGTCTAATAATGAGTGGAGTAATATGACGATGTTGTCCCTTCCATTTTTGTTTTTTGTTGCCACTACTATCTTGGCGAGGCCATCTGCTTCAGTGTTTTGGGCTCGAGGTATTTGGTCGAGCTGGCATTCATCAAAATCTGGAAGTAGTTTGTGGTTTTTTGTTTGGTATTTTTGCAGCCTTGGCTCCTTGATATGATAAGTCCTTATTACTTGGTTGACCACAAGTTATGAATCGCACCGGAGGATGACTCGTCGGGCTCCATATTTGAGGGCTAGTTTGAGTCCTACAATAACGGCCTCGTACTCGGCCTCGTTGTTAGTCATATCTGGGCATCGTATAGATTGGCGGATTACCTCGCCCATCGGGACCTCGAGTACGTGTCCCAGTCCCGATCCTGATGCATTATAGGCACCGTCGGTATGTAGGACCCATAGGTCAGGTTGAAGAGATTCGTTAGAGAGGCTTCCCGTTCGACTTCAGGAATTATCTTGGCGCTGAAGTCGGCGACGAATTTTTCTAGCACTTGCGACTTTATCGCTGTTCGCGCCTGATACGTGATATCGTGCTCGCTTAGTTCGATGACCCACTTGGCCAAGCTTCTCGTGGTGTGGGTACCTCGTTTTAGCGTCGACCAGATCCTTACTAATATAATAGTTGGTGATTGTGTACCTTTGTTTTCACAGACGAGTACTGCACTTACCGTTTCTTCTGATACCGCCAAGTATACTAGAAGGCGTTCGCCAGTTTCGGCTTTGGCGAGCAGTGGGGGCGAGGACATATACGATTTCAATTCTCTCAAGGCTTCGACACATTCTGAGTTCCACTGGAGTCCGTTTTCTTTTTTGAGGACGTTGAAGAATTTGTGGTATATGTCCGAAGATCGTGGGATAAACCTTGACAGTGCGGCTTTGAGGCCGGTGAGCCTTTGTACCTGATTTTTGCTGGTCAACAGTTCGGGTATCCCTTCGATAGCTTTGATCTGGTCGGGGTTGACTTCTATGCCTATTTGTGATACTAAGAAGCCGAGGAACTTGCCTGAGGTTACGCCAAAGGCGCATTTTTCGGGATTCAGCTTCATGCCATATCGTCTCAGTATGTCAAAGTCTTCTTTCAGATGGTCGATATGATCTTCTTTTCTTTTGGATTTGACTAGCATATCGTCTATGTATACTTCCATCTTTTTGCCGAGTTGTTCCTTGAACATCTTGGTGACCAACCTTTGGTAAGTCACCCATGCATTCTTCAGCCCGAATGGCATGACTCGATAACAGTAAGTCCCTTGGTGGGTTATGAAAGTCATTTTTTCTTGATCCTCCTCTTCCATGAGGATCTAATTATATACTGAGTATGCTTCCCAGAAGCTTAGTAGCGCGTGTCCTGCCATTGCATCGATGAGCTGGTCGATGTGTGGCAGTGGGAGGGAGTCCTTTGAGCATGCTTTGTTCGGGTCTGTGAAGTCGACACACATGTGACATTTCCCATTCTTCTTTTTAACCATGACCACGTTGTTGACCCACCTGGGGTACTTGGATTCTTTAATGGAGCCATTGGCTAGTAGTTTCTCTACTTCTTCGCGGACTGCATCATTAATTGTGGTGTTGAATTTCCTTCTCATTTGACGTACTGGTGGGTAGAGCGGGTCCACGTTTAATTTGTGTGTGGTGATGTCTTTTGGGATACCTGACATGTCTGCATGGGAGAAAGCGAATAGATCTGCATTGTTATTTAGAAATTCATGGAATTTACCTGGTTCAGAGAGTTTGTGACCGATGTAATCCTTTCTTATTTTGTCATTTTTGTCTAACTGAACGGGGTCGAGGTCTTCTACTATTGATCCCGTGGCCTCCACAACGTCGGGGTCTTTGATGATGTCGTATTGATCATTGGGTTTTGCTCCTGACTTTGGTAATTGCTATGCTTACGAGTTTGTTCCTTTCAACTGTTGGGTATATGTATAATCTTGGGCGATGCGGTAACACTCCTGTGACGTGCCCTGTTCACCTCTAATGCTAAATATTCCCCAAGGGGCCGGGAATTTATTACTTGATAAAGGTTGGAAGGAATGTCCCTCATTCCATGTATCCAGGGCCGCCCTATGATGGCGTTATAAGCTGTGCCCTGGTTCATGATGTGTAAAGTTGTCTCCAACGTGACGCCTCCAGCCAGGACGTGTAGTGTTATTTCTCCTAAGGTTCGTTCAACTGCATTGTTAAACCCTGTTAGTGTTATGCAGCGGGGTATTATCTTATCCTCGAGTCTCATTTGAGCTAGAACTCGGGGGTGAATAATACACGCCGCTTCCATCATCCACCATTATCCTTCTTACGTCAATATCTAAGATTCGAAAAGTAATAACAAGAGCATCAAGGTGAGGGAAGGTCAAACCATGGGTATCTGACTTATCGAAGATGATACTGTCTTCGAGGTCGTCATACCGTTCATGTGTTATTGACCGCTTTAACTTGTGCGTGGTGGTGAATTTCACATGATTAATTGTGGCCTCGTTTCCTCCACCGATGATCATTTGGATGGTGCGGGTGGGGGAGGGTGGTTTTGGAGGTCCTTGGTGTTGTTCTCGTCCTCTGCCGAAGTTGGCTCTTCCACGGTCGAGCATGTTCACCACTTCTTGTCGTAAGGCTATGCATTCCTCTGTCTTGTGGCCTCGTTCCTGGTGGAACTCGCAGAGGGCATTTGACCTTCTTGTGCTTGGGTCGGACTTCATATTCTGTGTCCACTTTACCTTTGGCCCGAGCTTTTCCAATGCATACACTATTTTTGAAGGGGAGAAACAAAAAAAAAAGAGTAGATAAAGGTGGGGGCATACCTTTGTCGTTTCGTAGAGTCCTTGTGTTTGGCCTTGACGACCCTTCCATATGGCGAGGAGGTGGTGGAATTACTGTTCTAACATATGGTTGGTGTCGGTCACGGTTGGGACGTGGGCCTGGGTGATCCTTTCGGGCGTCATTACGGCAATCCCATCTAGACTCTGTATGGACTGACGTTAGCCGTTGAGGTCGTCCTCATCCGCTCGGACCTCGGCATAGTAGGAATTGTAGATTTCTTCCCAGGTAGTTGGAGGGTATTTCATGATCCTGCTCAACAAATTTCTGGTTGCCCTCGATCCGGTTATGTTCAACCCATTTTGGAAGGTTGCTACGGACATGCCCTCAGATACATTTGGTAAACTCATCTTGACTCTGTTGAATCGGGCAAGGAAGTCCCTGAGTCCCTCGCCAGGCGACTGCCTTACGGCGAATATATCTCTCACCCTGGCCTCGACCTTCTTGGCTCCGGCATGGACGACTACGAACTTATCGTCCATTTCTTCGAACGTCGTTATAGATCGTGCTGGCAGCTGTGAGTACCATGTCAGGGCTCCCCCAGTTAGGGTTTCACCGAACTTCTTAAGCAACACAGACGATACTTGCTCCTTTGAGAGGTCGTTGCCTTTTACTGCTGCGACGTAGTGGACTATGTGATCTTCAGGGACCGTTGTGCCGTCATATATTTTCAAGTACGACAAAATCTTGAAGGTTTTGAGGATGGGGTGTGGTGCTGCCTCTTCACTTTATGGTTGCTCTACGAACCGACCAACGTCCCGTTTGGGTAGGAGTTTTGGGGCACCGGGTATTTTGTCGACCCTCTCCTGATGCTCTTTCATCTGACCTCGTAGTGCCTTATTTTCATTTTCCATCTCCTCTATCTTCCTCAGTATAACTGTGAGTGAATCGTTACCTGCATCGACTGTAGTGTTGGTGTTACCTGTTGGGCAGGGAGCTGATTGTTCATTGGTGGTTGTTTTTGCTGGTGCGACATTATGAGCCATTCCTAGAGCGGGCTTGTCGAGGAACTCATTCAGTGTACTTGTCAACCATGCTTCTAATAGCCTTTTCACTGCCAATGGTGCTTCTTCAGCTGTGGACGTGGAAGCGCCTCTTTCTCGAACGACTGTTATGCTTTCACGGAGTGGGGGTGAACCGCCTTGTCCTGTCGTGATGCTGGGTGTGGCGTTCAGCTCTCCTCCGTCGTTATCCTCATCAATGGCATTCATGAGGTTAGCGGTAACGTCTGCTATGGCTTTCAACCTTTCTTCTCCCTTACCTGCTATTGTTAGTTTGTGAAGATGGAAAGAGATAGCTGTGTGCGTGTATGTACTGTCGTTTTTTCTTTCTAGATCTGACAGAAACTACAAATTTTAACTAGAAAATCCCCACAGATGGCGCCAAATTGTTTTACCGAAAATATGATAATACACTGATGTGAGGTCTATTAAGCTAAGATGACAGGTTAATCCTAGTTAAGCTTAATAACCGTTAGATCTATGAAAGTAATGATTAACAAGCGGAGTAGATACACTGTGATATTGAATGCTAAACCAGGATGCTTATAATGATTGACAATGAATATACAGTGGAATATATGAAATGAATGCATGCAATGGAAATAAATGTAATAACATATGATTACACGTCTGAATACCGAGTGGCGGAATATCAACTGTCTTGTTGTCAGCAAAGTAAATGATGGACAACGTGAGTGTGATATTGAGTTCTTGGATCTTGTATATAGAAAGGTGTTTCTTAACTTGAGAATCAATAGATGAGACAAAAAGTGTATATTCTTTCGATAATCAACAATACAAAATGTTCTTTTTTCCCTCAACCGATCCCTTTTTTTCTCCCCTAATGTTCTATATATAGGAGACATCCTTTAAGGAACCCTAAAAAGTACAAGGGATGGAATATTCTGTTGGAATATTCCCCGTCTCTAGTTAAAAAATGGGTTATCATCACTAAAGACTCCTGCTCGACTTCATCTGAAGTAGGACCTCTGCCCCTAATTGTTGGTCGAGCTACGCTTTGACCTCGACCGCTGACCTTATGAAATCTGATCCAAATTTCGGCCAATACAGATACCAAATATAATGACATGTGCCGAGAGGCCATAAGTCACTCTTTCCATATCAGATGCTGAAATAATTCAGTACATCTCAAAAAGTAGAGGCCAACTACTGACATGTTTTCCACTATCCTTCAAAGCCGAGACACTACTTTGAGCTATAAAATACCAAAAAGTATATGCAAGTTTTCTCCTTGAATCACAGAAATTAGCAAAAGCCTTTTAAATGACCAAATTAAAACCAAAACAATATGTGCACATGTCCGTACTCGTTACATCGCCACTACTTTCGGATCACGATAGAAACAACATAACTCAATAATTTCATAATCAGACACAAAGAAAGGAGAGAAAAATCGGAGAACCGGAGAACCGAAAAGAAGACGGGAATTGCAAAAGGCAAACACCACTTTTTCTTTATCTAAAAGGACTCTAAAGTGGCCCTAGTTTAGTTCAGCTAGGAAATAATGTAAACTAAGCAGAGGGGTAAAACTGACCTTTTGAGCCGCAACAGGACGACGAAGTCCTACTTACTCCTGCTTATAAATAGTAGGAACTAGTATTCAAGTACAATCCATCATGAGAAGAGTAAGAAAATGAAATAGTGCAAAATTTTGAGTTAAATTAGTTAAAACCTGAGTCAATGAGTTATTCAAAAGTTACCGTAACATTTCAAAATTGATATAACAAAAAAGAATTACTAGAAGCAATGAGATTGTCGTAATCTGCCAGTGACCTGCAGGGCTGAAATCACACAAAAGATGTGGGAATATGAAGAGAAAAACATAAATCATGTATCTTCAAGATATCACCAACATAATAGTAAATGTGCAAGTACAGATTTTTCCATCCCAATTGTACGATAAAACAACCGAAAACCATGCTGGAAGAGCAATAAATCAACTCAATTAACCCTGGAAATTGGATCAACCTCATCTCCTAGACCTTTGCTTTGCTTTTGAGTCAAAATGGTGAGCTCTAAGCTTTTTCTTTCGCATAACATTTGCCTGCCCAATGTTAGGGGTTGTCATGATTTCTTACCATATTTGGTTTTCCTATCTGTTAAAGGAAAGGACAATATATTTATCATAATTGAGTTTTTCTTCTTGTAGAAGGAAATTATAATTCTTCCATATTTGGCTAGTCCCTTTTCTGGTAGAAAAATGTTTGGACTTCTATAAATTGAAGATCATTCCTTCTCATTCAGTAGCATTGATGCGAGACTAAATTGCATGGTTTAGCATGTGATATACCTTACATTTTATGAGCATTAATGATAAAATTACACTTGTTATGTGCTTAATGGAGTTTATTTTATGTGTAGGTGAATTGGAAATGGAAACGGAGCTAAAGGGATGCAAATACGTCAAAAATACGCAAAAGGAGACGCCCGGGCGATAGCCGGGCGTTTGCCCCCTAAAGCCAGGCCCCCCTGGCGTTAGGGGGGCGTTAGAGCCCAAACGCCAGGGGTCTCCAGTGTCGCCCAAGTCCGAGTTTGACGAGTTTAAGTGTTTCCCAAGTGAAATAGAATTCTCCTACACGGTTAGGGTTCGCCTTAAGCCTATAAATAGACTCCTAAAACACAAATAAAGAGAATTTTCGTGGATTAACAGTAGACAAGAAGAAAATTCCATTGAAGAGCAAGAACACGATTTCTACAATCTAGTATTTCTTACTTTATATTTCAATTATGCAATTGTTTGTAGTTTTGTTTAGTTTAAACATGAGTAGCTAAGTTTTAATCTAGGGTTTTGGTAGAACCCGTTGGGGATGAATTTCTTTTGATATTAATATATTTTGATTGATTATTCTCTATTTGTTCAACTACGTTCTTATTGTAGTTAATTGAATGGCCATCAATTAGCTGTGCCTATTTAGTATGTATCTACTTGAGAGAGAGTGCATATTTAGGTAATTGTTTGAACAACACCACTCCCAGAGTATAGACGAAAGTCATAACCGAGGGTTTAGAGGTTGGATTAGAGATAACGATACCTCGGGTGCAATCTAAAGTGAACTGTAATGAAAATCTAGCTAGCGTAACTTGAGAGAGTGCGTCTAGTAAATTATCATAATTACTTGAAAGAGTTTATGGTAGAT